>JBBPNE010000438.1:0-21762 GCA_038090735.1 Xerocomellus amylosporus | reverse complement strand
TTCCTCGGGGCGAACGCGAGGCTTTTCGGACGATGGAAGAGGTACTTGCACTTCGTTCGAGGTAGAGCCGAGTGCAGATCGGTAGAGGCCAGTTACGTTCGCAAGGGCTTTGTTGTAATCGAGAACCGTAGTCTTGATGAGACCTTTCAGTACCGTGCGTGACAGTGACTGTCTTATGAGCGGAGACATCTGACGGCAAGGGAGTACGAATAAGTACGATTTACGAGAATCGGTGTTCACCCACTAACCTTGTCAATGAAAATACGCATCATGTCGCCTTCGCTGCGCTTCAGGGACCTGAACGCTCGTCCGAAGTAAAACTGAGCATCGTCCTTCTCCCCCTCCATACTGACACGCAGGAGAATTCGACCTTGATGACCATGATTAACGGCCTCAAGGTTCAGCCACACGTCATGCGTCAGGAAATCGCCGTATTGTGCGGGATTTAGACAGATAAAACTGCGACCAACGACGTCGTGTTGGCCTACCAACGCGCGATCTCGTATACTGCACATGAGCCAGAGCGGTTTGTCGACTGAGATGTCAAAAGTCTCCTCCCCTACAGCTGGGGTGTCAGAATAGCTGAAACAACAAACAGAATAACTCTCACAACGAGGGTTAAGTGTATCATATATCGTCCGAGTCTTTACCAATCGATTTCCGGCTTCATCGCTGAGGGTGACGAACGTATCAAGCTGGGCCGAAGGACTGCTGTCGAGTGGTACGAGGTCCTCTGCCATCACTAATTTCACTGTAAATAGGAACCTGGGTCTCTCAGTCTTCTCCGGTACAGGTGGAGACACAGCCAACGCGTCAGTGATTTTGTCAACCTGCATTTGGTTGTACATATTATCCAAAAGCTTTCGAGCAGATTCGACGTTGTTAAGCTTGACACACGACTCGGGCCGGAAGTTGAAGGGTTCGACCTTCTTTTCACTTGCTGTCGTGAGTTGTTTGGCCTTTTCAAGCCAGGCAGAAGACTTCTGCGGCTGTAAGTACTCGGTTGGGCGAGGGAACATCTCGGTCATGAAAAGCTCTTCCACGCTACGGCAATATTGTTCAACGGCTTTCGAGATAGTCTGAAAACGTGATGAGCACAGACACCAAGGTTTTAATGTGCTTGTACCTTCGAAAGACCGGTGGAGAATCTAGCATTCTGGTATTCATCTGACCATTCCAATTCTTGAAGGAATGTTATAGGGCTGCGGAGGGAGTCGAATAGGTCGACAATAGATGAACTATGGCCATCTGTGTGTTCCGCTTCAAACTGCACTAGCACGTAAGCTTTCGCAATGCCTGGAGTCTTCCAAGACGAACCTTGTCGGCAGCTATAGCCTATATCGCACACGTCAGTCGATATGAAACGAGACTAGAGTGGACACCGACAGCTTGAACCCACTGATTTGTCTTGTTGTCGGTGTCTAGCAACCATTGGAGGACATATGACATGAAGAACTGGCTGAGATCCAAGTCAACATGACCTCTGTGACAAGTCAGCAACCGATGGCTCCGTGAGGTCGAAGTAACCTTACTTCGGGCAAAATGCCTCAAACATCGACAGGAGTGTCTTCGTCCTTCGGTACAGTGCGAAAATGTCTTGGATAGGAATATCTGGTGTAGGTCCATTCATGGATGACTCAAGGAGTTTCTTCGATGAACTTTGCAGGTCAGCGATGAATAATGGGACGGTCACGTCTACAACCAAAGAGACAATATCGACTCGGCTTGAACCAGAAAAAGAGGAATCAATGGCCAATGAGAAAAGTGCTCGCGGGAAACCATACATACCCGACAAGTGGCTCGGGGAATCGTTTATCAAGTTGTTTCGCAACTTTTTCCAATTCGTCAGTCATTAAGAGAAGTGGAAGGGCGCGATTGACTCCAGGGGCTGCTTGAAGTTGTTGGATCTTGTTCTGATAGAACTGTTCAGATAATGCCCTGACGCGATCTTCCAGGTCTAAAAGGCGTGCGCTGATATCCGCTTCGTAGCGAGTTATGAGACCACTTTCCCGCACATGGTCGAGCACGTTCAGATACGGCTGGACCTCAGATACTTTGAGATTTGGTATGGTCTCCATTGAATGGTAAAGCGAAGAGAGGAAGATATTGTAAAGGCTGCCGTAGACGTTGGACAATAGCTCCGCCTGCGTGTTGAGAAAATGTCAACAAAGACCAATTTGTTTCACGGGTATCACGTACATCTTGACTTGGCCATTTGTCGACTTCAAGGTCATGAAGCACTTTCGAGAGCGCCTGCAAAGCCTCAGGTATGCATTCCATTGGCACATGACCCCGTTCATAGAATTCCTTGATAAGTTCCAAGAAGCACGTGACACGATACGGTTGACCTATCCGCCAACGCACCGCGCATTCATTGGTGAGGTTGGTATGAGGGGGGCTCAGGATAGTCAAGGGTACTTCGTCTGCATCATCAACCTCGGGTCCAAACATCGTCTCGAGATCGACGGTGAGGCAATACTCAACGAGACGCTTGTAGAACCTCCTGGGATTGGGGGGAATAAATGTGAAGTTGTGTCCGACACGGATCTCGTCGTCGCCAATAAGTTCTTCCTCAACCGCCTCTGGGAAGCCATCACCGCTTGCAACTGTGCGCGAGTCGTCCTGTGCACCCTGTGGCCCGCCAAAGATGGATCGCCGACTTCCGATGGAGGTGGCTCCCGTATGCCGATTGGACTGTCCAGACGGTACAGAGTACACTGAGCCAGGACGCGGGCTTGTGCTGTGAGGTGAACCGCCGCCATCCGCTGGCATCGATTTAGCGAGCTCCGGATTCAAAGACATCATTGCCACCATGAGTTGCGAGAGATGGGTCGTTTCCAGGGTTCGCCACTGGATCCACGCAGCATCGTTGTCGAAGTCCTCTCGTCTACCTGGAAAAGGAGCGCCAGCATTGATGTTCTTTAGACAAGTCTATCATAAATCTTTTAGAACGTTTCTGGTGCAGTGCGCTGGGTCATTGTACCTTAAGGTCAATCACGGCTGCCTGCAGAGAATTTAAGCTTTGTGAAAACTTGAGAACCTACATTCTTACCTTTTCTGTGCACGTCTTCCTTAGCTTGTCGACCTCGGTTTGCATTGCGTTTTCAGGAATCTTGAATAGCTTGGCGACAACCAACACGAATGGCATGTCGTAGATGCTCGTACTGATGCCAGGCGTAGTGCTAACAGAGTCTCCACGATCTCGAGAAGTCGAGGCGGAGTCATAACCCGACTCACTCGAAGATTGCGAGAGTTTCGCATGGTACACGTCCAAACGAGAGTTAAGCTCAGGTGAGACGTGGCTAACGCCTTTGAGACAATCGCGTAGCATCCTTACGAATTGCGCAATTTGATTATTGACCTCGACTTTCCAAGCGTCGTCGACCAGCGTGGGTTCTTTCCTGAGCACACCAGTGGCCTGTGAAGCAAACATCAAAATGAGCTCCTCAATGCTTCTGTTCTCTTTCATCTGTCGTCGAAATGGGTCGCCCATAAACTGGTTGTAAAATACGGCCATGGTTCTCCGTGTTAATTGATCGGAGTACCTTAAAGAAGGAAGTTAGGCAAGCCTGCCACCGACTAGACAGATAAGCCACGCACGCGGCTTCTTTCCCCATAGCTATATTCTGCAATTTCTGTTCGAGTACTTTGAGAAACTTCTCAGGGAACTTGACACTCTTGGATCCATCCCTGATCTCCTTGAAGATATCGCCTATAGAGATGATAGAGTGCGTTATAGCACCAGAGATTTTGGAATGGTGCTCCTTCTCCTTCGTTTCAGCTCCGTTCGAGTGTGTTGCTACGACCTTTGGAGAGGTGATATAGCTCAGGATGCTGCGTCCACGCTTTAGCTGGAGTGAATATGGGGTTGAGGGAACTCACGCTACACGGAGGATATAGCTGAGGAGGGATCAGTAAGAGATCGTATTGTGACTGGGCAGTACACACTCGAAGAGCTCATCATCCGTGACACGATACTTGGAAAGCCGTTTCTCGTGAGCAGCGCTATCGTGGCTCCGTCTTGACATGGAGATGAGTTAAATCACAACCAAGCGAGGACACGCTACTCCTGGAAGATCACAGTGCTTGCGCGCAACGTTGAACACGACGAGTAACAAGTCAAGGCAAGTACGGAGATCGTTGCCCACGCCGGCAATGTGCCGACATGCCGTCCTTTGAGACAAGCACCAGCAAATACTTTCTCCTACATGCTCCCATTCTAATTCGGGCTTCTCAGCGATCTTAGTTCTTCCTTCAGAAATTGGATCAACTTTTGACAAAACGATCTGCTGGCCTTGATCTCAACGCAAGCCATTCAACACTGTACAACGATGCTGTTTCTAATCGCGTGGAATCATCGATTCGCTGATCTTACGCCAGTTGGAGTTTCGTTGCGTAGGACTTGTCACATCCTCAAACCAGAGACGCACTAGTGTTTGTGTTGTAGTTCACCCACTGAAGGTGCTGCAAACGACGCGACTGTCTATTCCATCTACAATTCGTCATGTCCAGTCTCTCTATCCGAGTTTGGCTCTTTTGGCTCTGACTGCTGTGATGAAGGGGCCGATTTCTTAGCCTTCGGCGTCCTCCTTTTCACTAACCGTTGCAAATGTTGCTCGAGGGTCTTGGCTCGTTCCTTCATCTCCCTCGTTTGGATGGCAGGGTTTTCATACCTCGGCGTGCGCTTCTGTTTCTCAACGCCATCGTTTAGCCATACTTCGTGCTCCTTCAATGCCACCTCAAGCGCATCGAGCTCTTCAGACGTCCATTTAGAAGGGATCCCGGAGGCGGCTTCGGCAGTAAGGTTAGCGCGGGCTTCGGTGAGGAAGAGCCTCGTAGACCAATTCCACTTTTGGCTGTTATTTAGGGCTTCTGGGAAGTCTTCGGTCTCCTTGTACCGATGTACAATCGGCCGCTCCAGTAGCCTGAACAAAGATTTAAAAATAAAAACATACGTTGCGATATGGACGTACTCTAGTGTCCCGCGCTTCTCCCTCAGTGCAGTTGTGTCAGCCGTTTCACCTTCCTCGTGGAGCCAGGTGATAGTATCCGCAAGTTTGTGTGAAATAGCCTGCCTCTCAGATGGTTTCGAGCATTTCATGAATGGCGAGTCCGGTCTATCCTCGAGGAGGTCACGGAGCTTGTACAGGTATGCTTCTAGGGTATTGTGTGCTTCCTCGCGAAGAAGCTTCGACGCTTCCTTGGTGTCTAATGCACGCAGTCTAGGGTCACGCAAAACGTTAGCGAGAAAGGGAGCTCTCCGAAATAGAACGAACCGACCTATCACGGGATGCGCGCTTTTCTGTCACTGCCATAGGAGGAAGACTGGAGAATACTACGTTGATCTCTAGGGGAATGGTGCTCATGTCCTTCTTCTCCCCGTTGGTCTTCTTTTCTTTGGTCGGCGAAGTGGTCTGTCGAGGTTCGCCTTCCTGAGCGGTACCGTCCGCACCCTGCTCCTTTAGAACTTCCTGCTCTCCTGAACCTCCACCAAAGAGGCCCTTCAGCATGCCTGCACCATCTTGATGATTAAAAGAAGAATATGGAATAGTTCACACACCTGTAAGAGACTCGTCCTTGACTTCGCCATACGCGACTGCTTCCTTCGCGGAGACGAACCCAGACTCGGACAACGCAACTGTGAGCTTGACAACAGGATCGATGGCCCCACGCTCAGTGAGATTCCCTAGGGCTTCTGCGACGCCGCTGATCTGAACTTGGAGGATTTCGCGCGGGAAGCCACTAGGTGCGTAAATGTCAGTTCATGCGGCTCCACCACATCGAAGCAATCTTACGGAATAACTTCAGTCTTGTAATCTAGCCAGACGGAAAAATCTTCGTTGCGCTTGAACGAGAGCGTCTTGCGGGAACCGTATTTAGAGCCTTTCGGGAAGATGAGCGAATGTATGGTCCGCGAATCCGGAGTAGAAGCAAAGTATGATGCTTGGATATCGTATGCTGCAATATCAGCAATTCGAATGTCTTTCGTCTTGAACTGACGCGATAGGGAGGCACCGTGGAGTCCTGCGCCTGTCGTTACAGAAGCAGATACTTAGTTTCATGTATGAATCACAGGAGACAGAGTTCTACCTAGTACAGCAGCTTCATCGGCATTGACGTTTTGAGCTATTCGATTCCTGAACGACAGATATTGAGGATTTTGCTATGGGTTCAATGGATGGCACCTACTCTCCAACAGCGGCTTTGATTGCGGCCTGGACCATTGGTGCCCGAGAGCTTCCACCAGTCAAAATCACAGAAGATATTTGATCCTAAGCTATGTCAACTTAGGGTAGATCGGTAAGCATCGACGACCTACCAGGTCCAGGCCAGCGCTGGCTAAAGCATCATATATGGGTTTGGCAAACCGGCTGCGCAAATCCGAGCACGCCCTCTCGAATTGTTCACGAGTGACCTTGGTCCTAAAGTCTACATCAAAAGCGACACTCTCCACCTATTACACGGCCCCCGCATCAATTATTGAAGATATAGTGAGCTATAGGGTACCTACCGTCGACGTTGCTTCAGTGTTAGCACTGAGAATAGCCTTCACACGGCTTGCTTCTTTCCAGAGTTTCGCCATACCACGTTTGTCTCTGCGGATGTCTCGCTTGTGTTGAGTGATAAATCTCTCGACAAGAATTTCCCTCATGCGTCTATCGAGGTCGGTACCACTCGTTGACCGATCAAAGCCGACACCTAGAACAGATATTTGGGTGTAAGATGCCTTTGTCTTTGGATCTTCAACAGCTGCAAAAGAAACAAGAGTTGCCCGGGTAGAGGAAGCGCCGGCGTCGTAGATGACGTGGTATTCTGGAGTTGACGAGAAGGTTCGAGTCATGGCGTAGTTCACCGCTATAGCTGTACCGTCGTTGATCAACGTGAGCGTCCTCATGCCAGCAATTTCCACGGCATCCACGACGGCGTCACGCTCGAATTGCGTGTAGTGAGGTGGAACGGTGAGGATGACGTCGTGGACAGGTTCCCCGGCAAGGCTCTCTGCAAGTTGCTTCACATAGGCAAGCTGCATGGCAATGAGTTCCTCTGTACTCCATTCGGTACCATCGCTTTGCTTGAATCCAACTGTTGACCGTCCGGACTCGACAATGTCAGAGGTAGCTATTTGTGTGAAGTAGGAGACGGCCTTGGAGCTGTAAGGTGCGCCTTGAAGGAGTTTAAGAGACGTGAATGAGTCTGAAGGAAAGCGCGAAGCCTTGAGACACATTGAGTGTATGTTCGGGAATTCGGGAAGTGGATGGGACACGTACCAGGTTAGCGGCATCAGACCCAAACAGCCGGTCGTCTCTTTTCCAGGCAACGGATGACTGTATTTTTCTCTTGGAGTCCTTGTTCAAAAGAACGTCGAAGGGCACGCCCGGTTTCATCAGGGAAGCTTTGATCCAGTCCGAGCCATAGTCAACGGCTAACAAGGCTGCGAAGGAGGATTCAAGAAATCCAGTGAAAAGGACGAAGAGGCACAGAGCTCTGCGTAGGCAGAGGCTGGGCATAATTACGAAGAAGAGGTATTCACCAGACCGGGGAACACAAAAACACAACAAGCATTACAAGTCGTACACCGGACAAACGTGGAAGACGTGGCCGGACACGTAAATTTCATCAATTATGACTAAGCACGTCCTACATAGGAATATCCCGCCCGGGCCGATGCTGAAACCACGAAAGTTACTTCAGTAACCTTTGCCACGAATTTTCTGGGCATTGGGACTTTAGACTGGACAGGTACGCACTCGTGTACATATATACAAAGGGATTCCACTCCCTGTGACAAAACAGGTACACAAAAGGCCGAGCCGCCAAAACCACTGGCACTTGAACCCGTGACCAGGATCCACTTGATTGCCAACGGTCATAGTAACATCTGTTGGTGATGAGAACTTGTCGGGGACTATTGAACCGGACCTGTCAATGGGTGGGCCAGTGGCCCTTATTGCCGGCCTGTCGCACAACTCCCTCCATCCCATATTTGATCTTGTTGTCATATCTTCGGCCACAGTTGGGGTGCTTGAAAGGCACTCGTGCCCGCTTTCGACTCCCTTGGCATTTCTACCGCCTTCATCTCGCTGACAACCATGTTTCCACCAGTACAGTGAGTAGAGGATGATTTTTTTCAGGTAGAACTAACGACGACAAACGGACCCGTCACTCTCCTTATTGATTCTCAGATATTGCGAGTCCACCTGGCTCTCTTACTTTCTTGACCGTTGCTAAGACATCTCTCGCTAGGCTTGGTCGGGATATTATTCTTAATGTACGACGCTTACTGTCCTGGAAGACCGACCGATACTTATGACAATACTCAGCTCGGCCATTGTCATGGCCATCTCTAGTATCATGGGCCAGACCCACAGCAAACTGGACATACTGGACATCGTCTTCTCAGCAATATCGTTCTTCATTGCATGTGACCAGTTTCGGAGAGCATTCGTAACATGGCAGGCAACCAGAAAGAAGTTGGCGGCAGTCGAGTCTGACGTTTGATATCCATAATGGTAAATATAATGTCTACTGCGCGAAAAAGCAAAAGGACTGATGTTTACGCATTTTAGACCCTTTTACTCTTACATATACCCGTTTGCCTTGTAATATCGCACCATACGGCGATAATCATAGTTGCCTTGCTCTCTGGAACTTACGTTGCACCTGTACTCCTGCGCGAGGGCCAACGTGGGTTTCCCGCAGATCTACTGCCAACGTTGTAAGAACGACAAGGCACAACAGAATGCAGGCTCTTATTGATGATCCAAGCTCTAGTTGCACCACATCCCAATGTGAGGGTGATTGCAGGAGGCAGGGTGCGTGGCCAATCCGCTATCGCTTCTGCATCAGCTGCTTCTGACAAGTGGTCGGAAACCCTAATTTTGACCTATTTTGACAGCCTCAGTAATCATCAAGGTATCACCTGGCCTGATGCCCTTTATAGCCTTCTCTGAGCTTCCGACAGAATAGCTTCAATAACCCATCGAGCTAGACAGATCCTTAGCGCGTCAAAGAGGAAACACACATTGCTCCTGCGATCGGGTTCGTTAGGAGTGACGTCATCCGCTACGAGACGCCGAGACCGGGCCCAGCAGTCTGGTGAGAAGCAGCTTTTGGCGGGTCTGGTAACCGAACTGTCAAATGGGGCAAGCTGTACCGGTCTTGTGCACCCAAATACTATCAAGATATGAAAGGTTGACATCGCTGCCAACTTTTGCAGCCAGCTTCAAGTTATCACCTTTCCATTATGCCAGTCATTGTTAAGCTGTGGAATACCATCAATATTCAAAGAGGGTCGGTATAACGAGGCCCTCAGCCCCGCCAACAGAGGATTCCGACGTCTTAGTTCTCAACTCTCGATCAACCTTGCCTGATTCATCGGTTGTTGGGGCTGAGGTGCTCTGTCTCGATCTCGGGCTTTTCTTGCCAGCCGCGGGATCTGTCAGCAATCGTGCATTTGCTGGACTGACGCCGTGCGATACCACTGGAAACATACAATCGATTCGCACGGACATGACGAGCTACCGGATGAAGGGCCGAAGGTTCAGCGCAAATACAAGAGCGGGGAGAGCATCGAGGTTGAGACTGGGGTGGGCCTTGGCCCTGAAACAGGGAAGATGGAACCCTACGAAGAGGGGTGAAAGTGTGTTCAGCTCGCCCACATTCCTTGGTACTTACCTATTCCTTCATTCGATTCATCAAAGTCAGTGATCCTTTCGGGCACCCCGATATGTGAAGTGGCTGGTGTGGCGATTCCGAATTGTGAACCATAGAACAATACTTACCCTCAGGAACAATGGATTCGATGGGAACGAGATCTGATAAGGAATCAACGTTAACGGTCGTCCAAACCAAACCTAGACCGACCGCGTGGGCACAGAGCTAAACTACATTTGATTGGCTCAGGCTGTATCAGGCTCGTCGGGAGTTAGTCGTCATTAATTCAGACCGAAGAGCCGACACAGGTTTGAAGTACAATGGGGCTAATCAAACTCTCGAACGGGCGTTCCGGAAATTGGTGCTGATTCAGAGGCCGACAATAACGTACCAGAGACCAATCCTGTGCAATCATCGTAGCCGCACTAGTGTGGTTGGACTCACTTGGGTAAATAAGTAGACTTGGAGGTACGTTGCTGCACGATCCCTCTAAATTCGTGAGAGTTGGCGCCATGTAGTACCGGCGCCCCTGTCTCTTAATTGTTGCGTTCCTCGGTTCCTTAGTGAGCTTCGAGTCCTTCGATCTGCTACTTTCCAACCTATCTTTAGCCGCTGAACCGAAGCCCTACCCCATGGTAAGCTCGCGCACAGGAAAGGCAATAAGTGGACAACGATCAGGTACCCACGCGGTGGTTCTCTGATGTGACAGATAGCCTCCGAAGAGAAAGCACAGATTCGGCCGACTGACGACCTCTGACGACATGCCCCGTCAGGGTATATGATCGAAAACCGAAGGCAGAGGATCCGGAGCACAGCGCTGAGAAAGCGGCTTAGGTAGAACGGTGGCGACCGAGGTCCTGTGTGTCAGCGAGGTGGGCAGTGGGAATTTCCAGAGGGCGAATAAACTAAGACACTGCTTGCTTGGTGGAAGAAGAGGTACCGTTATCGATTGATGTTGTAACTTTGGTGAGAAACTCTGCATGTAGTAATTGGCATCATGATAATCGGCGAGCACACGTTTGTGCGAATGAACGGGTTGATGGCGGCGAGTTACCGCCGACTTGTCCCGCTGAAGTACAGAGCGATACATTTGAATGGATAGCGGAATACCGCATTGTATGATCAGAACGGCTATTTTCTGATCTCGAAGTATTAGGTCTGGCCTAGGGAGATAAGGAATACTACTTACAGTGTCAATGTCACAGGCACAGTTTGACGTGACTGGTTTTTCACTCGGAGTTAGAACGTCATCGGATTAGATATCACTGGCGCATATAAAGACCCTCATCATTTTTCTTCCTTCCCCATCATTTTTCCACCTCATCCCTCCCAGAAAACACAATGGTGAGCCTCATCGCTGAGAAATTATATCACCATCGTTGACGATGCCTTTTAGGTCAACGTCGGAATCAACGGGTATGTCTCCTCGTTATTCAGGCCGACAAGTAGATCTTACTCCATGTGCGACTCTTTCTTACAGATTCGGTAGGCTGCTCGTAGGATAACGGAAGTTGATGTGTCTGACGGATTTCCAGGCCGCATCGGTCGTATCGTCGCGCGTAATGCTCTGGAGAACGCAGAGATCAACATCGTTGCCATCAACGAGTATGCAAATTAATCCGACCCCTAGCCAACTTTTCAACTAACACTATTCCTCATAGTCCTTTCATCGACCTCTCCTACATGGTAGGTTACTTCGATTGTTTGTGTCACGCAGCTGAGCCATGTCAGGTCTACATGTTCAAATACGACTCGGTGCACCGCCGCTTTGAAGGCGACGTCTCCGCCAAGGACGGCAAACTCTACATCAACGGAAAGGGAATTACCGTCTTTGCTGAGCGTGACCCTGCAAACATCAAATGGGGTAGCGTCGATGCCGACTACATCGTCGAATCCACGGTAAGCAGTCGCACACCTAGTAGATGGTGTTAATTCTGATTCTATTCCATATCAGGGAGTCTTCACCACCGTCGAAAAGTGTGTGATTTCGTCGTAAAGTCAGATCTGATGACATGAATCATATCTCCCGCTAGGGCTGGTGCTCACTTGAAAGGTGGTGCGAAAAAGGTCATCATCTCTGCACCTTCCGCGGACGCACCCATGTTCGTTTGCGGTGTCAACCTTGATGCATATGACCCCAAATACACCGTCATCTCCAACGCCTCCTGTACCACCAACTGCCTTGCCCCTCTTGCCAAGGTCGTCAACGACAAATTTGGCATCGTCGAAGGTCTCATGAGTACCATTCATGCTACCACGGCCACCCAAAAGACCGTCGACGGCCCATCTGCCAAAGACTGGCGTGGTGGACGTGCCGTTAACAACAACATCATTCCCTCCAGCACAGGTGCCGCCAAGGCTGTTGGCAAGGTCATTCCCAGCCTCAATGGCAAGCTGACGTGAGTGGAAAACCCTTTTGGTACATCTACCCGAGTTGTTATTTACCATGCTATTAGTGGTCTTGCCTTCCGTGTTCCTACCCTTGACGTTTCTGTTGTGGACTTGGTTGTTCGCCTCGCAAGACCTACCACCTACGAGGAAATCAAGGTTGTTTTGAAGGAAGCTTCCGAGTCCCCTGAGCTCAAGGGTATCTTTGCTTACACGGAAGATGCCGTGGTCTCCACCGACTTTGTCGGCCACCCCGCTAGCTCCATCTTCGACGCAACGGCCGGTATTATGTTGAACGATTCCTTCGTCAAGTTGATTTCGTGGTACGACAACGAATGGGGTTACTCTAGGCGTGTTTGCGACCTCTTGGTATATGCTGCCAAGAGGGACGCTGAGGCTCAGGTTTAAAAACAAGGTCGGCGATACAGGTGTACCGTAGTGCCTGGGTTGCGCACTGTATTACGTAGCATAGATTTTTCGCAACGCAATCACTGGCTGTTCCCATCCGTAGATTTTACCCAGCTATATTCTCACGAATCCAAGCTTTGCTTATGACGGTTTTCTATGCTTGTTCTCGACGCCGACTTCATCATGCACTGCGACGAATCCACCAGGCTGTAAAGCACTCGCAAACAGAGTCTGAGCTTCTCGACATCGCCAGCCCTGCCTTGGAGTTGCCCATACCTCGTATCCTGTCTGGTATGTCCCCGTCATTTTCTGGAGTGGCTTTTTCATCATCACATTCTCAGTGCCACCGACTGAACACCAGCGGGATCTGCATGTCAAGGCCCACATCGTCAATGCAACCACCCTACAATTTCCGACGAATGCCCTCGCGGTCTTGCATCAGTATGAAGCCAATGGTCATTTCGCCCCAATCAAGTCATACACCAGAGTTATCTCCGCCCTTTTCAATGTCCAAACATGCCCTTCTTCCGACCCGAGACTTGGACGAGCTGCAGCGCAAGCGCAAGCTTGGGATCTTTTTGCTCACATGCGTTATGTCGCCCATCCTGTCCCAGATGCCCACCTGTATGCTCTGATGATTCGGGCCTGCGGGTCGTTCTATCGACCAGAGCCTGAACGTGCCTTGGATCTTTGGATGGAGATGCAGGAGAATGGAGTCAAACCAACGAAAGGCGCTTACGAGGCTGTCATAAGAGTGTGTGGCCGAGCTGGGCCAGAATGGCTGGGGGAGGGCTTGCGGCTTGCGAGGGAGATGAGCGACCAATATTCAATAACGGGTATCGATGGGAGAGGCTTATGGTGTGCTTTACTGGAGGGCTGTAAACGTGCTGGGGACCTCAAGAAAGCAAGATGGATACTTGCTGAAGCCGTGCGAGGCGGCGGCGATGGCGCACGAAGTGAAGATTCGATAGTGGACGCGGAGCTGATGACTCACATTTTCCACACCTATGCGTCGTACAGGCCACCTTTCAGACGACAGACGACTCGCCTTGTCGACAATAGCGCGGCGTTAGGTGGAGACGTCATTCCTGGTGTTCCGGCAGAGGATAGAGGGAGCGTGCCTTCGTTTTCCCGTCTCCCGCCCCAGACGTCTTCCGATGTCATCGCGGAAACGCGAACACTTTTCGACAGGATTCTTCAGGACAGATCTCTGTCCCTGGAGGAAGCACATCATCCCCCTCAAGGTGGCTTGCTCGTTGGCAGATTTGCGCATGTCGCGGTGACCCCTGTACTCTTAAATGCTTACTTGTCTGTATTCTACAGACACGCCAGCATCGAGACCTCGCGGGAAGCTTTCAATTCCCTCTTCAACGATTCATCCAGTGCACAGGTATTGCATCCTGACGAATATACCTACATCAATGCACTCGAGAGGTGTGCGATAGCACGCGCAGAAGACCGTCATATAGCAGCTCGATGGGCCGAGGATGTCTGGCTGCGCTGGGAGGCAACAGAAGCAAAGGGTAAGGGAAATGTCGGGTCGTTTGCAAGATTGATCGAGAAGGCGCATGCTGCCATGAGAAGAGTGCTCATACTGTAGGCCATATCGCGGACCATCTACATCCCATACTTGACTCAACGTCTCGTAGATCTGGTGATATCGACGGTGCTCTAGCATTACTGCGTTCATTCGTTTCTCGATACCCGCCGAACGCAGTGCTGCAGCCAACCGACTCCCTACTTGAGATACCCCAGGCAGCGACGCCTACCAAGCGTCCCCCGAAACCCACGACAGCCCATGCCAAGCCTCCCATCCTTTCTACCCGCACGGTGCTCACGAACCCCGCGTCTTTGTCATCATCGACTGCACGACCGTTGGTTCGGCTTACGTCGGTTGTTACTCCAAAGGACGATCGTGTACCTCCAGTCATTGGATTCAGTGACGTTGATCTGCTCCACGCAAGGTTAGCTGAGCACGGGAGGATCAAAGATCTTGGGTACATCAAATGGGTGTGTATGGCGTACGCCAATGCACTCAAGAAGAGAAGGGACGCGGTCCTCAAAGCTGCTCCGGCGCCATACATGGATGAGGTAGATTAGGCGCATCGTAGGAATACTATATAGTGCGCTGCTGATTAATACTAGGATATTCTGTCATACTCGTCTTCGAGTTCGTTGTGTTTTTCTGTGCACGAGGTCTGCTTATACAGGGGTTTAGTTTCCAAATCGGGATCTACCGATTCGGATAGATGACTAAGCCTAAATGAATGCACTGATGAATTGATCTTTCGAGCTGCTGTGTCTCTGGAAATTTGATGGCATATTTCGCGAAGCCTCAGTCATCCAACTCGGCTGTCAGGATCGTGAATCCAGCAGAACTCTTAGACGACCAAAAACCTCTGCCCAAGAGGGGTATGTACACCCCCCCTCCTCAGTTCTCATCCAAACCTCCTTCAACAGAGTCTCCACAGCGCCAGTGCAGGAATATACACATCTACGGGTATGGCTCTACCCGCATCTGTTCTCCAGCCATTGATCCGCTTGGTCAGTTCCTGTAGGTTCCAAGATAAAGGCTGTATCTATTATCATCCCCCGGTATGAAGTTCGGCTCCCCCATTTTCACGCTAACATGCCCTCCAGTCGGATAGCTCCACTCATGCGTGAGCGACTCCATCTCTAAGTGTGTCTGACGCATACCAACTCTCTCCAGAGCACGTCCAGATTCTCCAGCACCTGCCACATTGAGTCCTCAGGCGGTCAACGCTCCCGTGTTCGTACCCAAGATCAGTTTCAACCCTGTTTCCGCTGTATCTCCAACCACATCTTCATTTTCTCCCTCGTGAGCTCCGTCTTATCTACCACTGTCCTTTTTCTGAACGTGCGACCAGTACATCCCCCACTCCCTACTATTCGGATCGCGACGAATACGACTTATATACGCAAAGGCAATCACACAATGGTTCTACTCAACCGCCCGACGACCAGGATGTGGCAAACGAATATCAACAGATGGAGCATCCACTTACGTACTTATCAGATCATGTCGGTTTCTCGCCTCTGCCCCATGCTTCTTAGGCTTAATTCTTTGTTATCCATGGATGAACCAGGCTGATTTCGATGACCCTGCCGCGCCTCTGAGTAGCTTTTATCAACATACTCAACCACCCTTTGTGCGGGAACCAGTCAGTTGCACACTTGTTTCCGGACACCGACGATTGCTTATGCTTATGCTTTCTTCTAGCTCGATTATCATCTCTACACTCGGCCGATTCCCGATATATTCATTCCGTCGCACTTCATGTCCGACAACGTTCGTGAAGAGCTCCAAAAGCGTTCAGAGGCGGCTCATTCAATACCATTTCCACCCTATAACCTCCCTGACGAGCTCCAGGGCTATCATTCGCTCGTTCCACTCGAACAAGCACCGTCTGACCGACGGAAATTCTTCAGCTGGTTCTCGACAGTATACCGCGCGACGAATGCCAATGATGGGCTACGCTACGCTTTGCGGCGAGTCGAGAGTGTGTTCTCTTTGGCGAAGGGGAGAATTGAAAGCAACTGACCTGTGCAGATTTCAGACTCATGCACCAGGTTGCGTTTGGTGCGATTGAAGCCTGGTCCCAAGTTCAACATCCCAATATCATTAGGGTGCGGGAAGCGTTCACAACGCGCGCCTTCAACGACAATTGTCTGTGTTTCGTTCCATCTGCATTTCTACTATTTTGATGGCTGCCCAACTCATAGCTCTTGTCGTCTCTTATGACTACCATCCCGACTCACAAACGCTATTCGACATTTACCTGCGCCCCAAGCAGTCTCCGTTTTCACAGAATAGGTTCGGAGGAGCAACAAATGTTGTCATTCCCGAAGCCACGCTCTGGTCATATATCATTCAAATTGCGAGTGCGATGCGAGCGACTCACGAAGCGGGGTTGGCAGTTCGCATGGTCGACCCAACAAAGATTCTGCTGACCGGGAAGAATCGGTACATCTGACTCCTTTGGTGCTCTTATTTTGTTTGTCGCTCACATCATATTAGCCTACGGATTAGTTCGTGCGGTATCGTTGACGTACTCGTGTATGACACACGGCAAGATGTTGATGTTGCTCTTGTTCAACAAGAAGACTATGTCATGTTCGGGCGGCTGATTTTCGCGTTGTGTTGTGGCAGCCTTGCGGCGATAAATACGCTGCCCAAAGCGTTGGACGTGATGGGAAGGTTGTATTCTGCGGATGTCAAGACGTTGGCGTTGTACCTCATCTCCAAGCCTGGTCCACACAAGGCAAGCGGGTTACATTTCTGGGACCAAGTTAATTCTGATTGCGGATCCCTTGGCGGATGTAGAGTATTGCGCAGGTCATTGAAATGATCGGAAATAGTCGGTTGCTTCGTGAGATGGATGAGTCCCAAACGTAGGTACCTAAGTCACCTGCCGGGAACTCTTTTCTAACTTTCTCCCGGCTATAGTAGCACCGATAGGCTTGAGAGTGAGCTCTCCACTGAACTTGAGAATGGACGTCTGGTTCGTTTGCTGTGCAAATTTGGGTTCATCAACGAGCGACCAGAGTACGTGCTTTTTGCCGTTGGCGGCTTCAGGGGTTGCTGAGTCGAGCTGCTAGATTTGCTCGTGAACCACGCTGGTCTGAAACGGGAGACAGGTATATCATCAAGTTGTTCCGTGACTACGTATTCCACCAAGTGGACGAGAATGGAAACCCGGTCGTCGACTTGTCACACGTTCTCGCTTGCCTGAACAAGGTTGGTACTGCGTGGATTTATACGATTGGGCGCACACAGTGATTTCCATAATAGCTCGACAGTGGAATCGACGAACGCATCATGCTGGTCTCTCGGGACGAACAAAGCTGTCTGGTTGTGAGCTACAAGGAGATCAAGTGTTGCATTGATGCTGCCTTTAGGTGTGTCACGCCCTGGTTGCTGACAAGCTGGTGTTTACCTGCTCTACGCGTTGCAGTGATCTGTCCAGGACTTCGCGCTGAAGACGCAATTTATAGGTAAAATAGGTAGAACTTTGAAAAAGACTCGAAAAATAGATAAAAATTGTCATTTCGTTGGCCGGGTGTGAGAATTGGACCGGGCGTGAGCCGATGATCGGTGCATGAATGTGAATACGAGTTGTACTGCTCCCAATGCCATCAGCTCACCGATTGCCAGTCCTCCCGCTCCCCCACCCGCTCCTCCTCCTCCCTACCGCAAGGCTCACAATCCCAGTCTCGAAGCCACTTGCAGACACTCTCCTCGCCACTCTCAACGACTCCGACGCCGGCCAGCCAGTCCTCGCAGCCATCCCCGTCCCGGTGTCCCTCGAGCCCGGCGAAGACGCGCTGCCACGCGCTGTCACCGCCAATGCACCACCACCCACCTATGGGGTTGCTGCCCGTGTCGTCCGGCTTGTCCGTGCCCGCACCGTGAATTCGCCCGCCCCTCGTTACCCCTACCTGCTCTCTCTTCATGGCTTGACCCGCATCCGCCTTCTCCAGCCACTCGACATGGACCCCTCCACACTCGATTCTCTCCCACAGCATGCAGTCGCCTACCCCCCAGCCGACACGATACCTTCTCGTGAGACCGTCGAGGCGTTCAAAGATGCCGCACTCAGGTTGCTCGACCGGCTCGCCAAGGATTCCCTCCAGGTGCAGAGGAAAGACGAATGGCTCAAGGTCGCCTCCATGGTCGAGGAAATATCCGACCAACGCGCCGCATGGATGGCTGACGTTCTCGTCGCAGCCATCTCTGGACTATACGCTGACAAATTCGGTCAGTCAGACTCGTCTTCTTTCTTTGGATTCTTTTTCTCAAGCACCCATGTCACAAACACCGATTCCGTGAGATAGATTTTCTCGCAGCAACCGAAGTCGAGGACCGTCTCCGCCGCGCGACCGAGCTTTTTATTAAACAACAGTCTATTTCTGAGGTCTCGAAGAAGATTGCCAGCGCTGTCGATGAGTCGCTTTCTCGCCAACAAAAGGAGTATTTCCTCCGTCAGCAACTCGCAGCCATTCAACGCGAGCTCCAAAGCTTGCATAATACGACTCCTGGACAAATCGGCAGCTCCGGCGGGACCGGTTTCGGAACGGGAAACTGGGGTAGTGAATTGGACGAAGACGAACAGGCAGATGCGGATGACCTTGCAGACCTTCGGAAGAAGATCGAAGCCCTTGACGCAGGGAGCGAGGAGAGGAAGGTTGGCGTTAGGGAGTGGAGGAGATTGAAACGCATCCCCCAGGGTAGTGTCGAGAACGGCGTCATCAGGACATATGTGAGACAGTGCGGTGCGCAAGGGGTTACGGATGCTGATTTAAAGTCTAGCTCGAATGGTTGACCAGTCTCCCGTGGCCGTCTGAACTGGCTTCCCAGACAACCGCGCAGGATGCGCTCATGGATCTAGGGTTCCTGGCCAAGGCTCGGTAAGTCATTGCTATCATTTTCTCCCGTCAACGCTGTTGCTTCGCTAACAAATAAATTCATAGCACTCAGCTCGACGCAGACCACTACGGCCTGGAGCAAATTAAACGCCGCCTGATAGAATTCCTTGCAGTTGTCCGATTGCACGCGCTTGCTGATCAAGCCACTCCGTCAACCCCAATCACAGCAGTTGAAGAACCCGTGCATAAACCAGACAAAGCTTCACCAGATTGGTCTAATCCCGACCGTGCACTCGTCCCTAGTGCCAGTGCCGTCTTGCGCCAGGGTATAGAGCCACCTAAACCATCGTCACCGAAGAGGAGGAAGGGTGTAAAAGGTCCGATATTATTGTAAGGGGCAATGGTATTTGAACGTTGAATGTTGAATCAAATTCGCTGAACTTGTAGGTTCGTTGGCCCACCTGGGACAGGAAAGACCTCACTGGGTCAGTCGATCGCAAAGGCGCTAGATCGACCTTTTCAACGGATATCCCTCGGCGGTGTGCGAGACGAGGCTGAGATTAGGTACTTGTATTTTCTTTCAGATCACAAAGAATAGGGAACTCAGGTGGAACATTACAGGGGACACCGAAGAACATACGTCGCATCGGGCCCAGGTATGATCGTCCAGGCGCTTCGAAAAGCTGGGAGGAGTGATCCTGTCATATTACTGTGCGTCCTTACCGTCGTGATAAATCGTCGTGGGATGTTAACTTTGCGGTTTTGTTGCAAAGTGATGAAATCGACAAGGTCGGTCACAGTAACTTTCATGGTGATCCATCAGCTGCTTTGCTGGAGGTGCTCGACCCCGAACAGAACCACTCGTTCAATGCAAGTATAGGTCATTGTGATGTTATTGGGATAGTCACTCAGCGATCTTCAGGACCACTATATCAACGTCCCCGTTGATCTCAGCCGAGTACTCTTCATCTGCACCTCAAACACGCTCGATACGATATCCGCTCCGCTACTAGATCGATGTGAAGTTGTTGAGTTGTCGGGGTATACCTATGACGAGAAAATGCACATCGCACGACGGTTCCTCCTTCCAAAACAAGTCTACGCAAATGGACTATCGCCATCTCAGCTCCAGCTCACGGACGATGCCCTACTTCATATCGCGACAGTGTATACTCGTGAAGTAGGCGTGCGGAGTCTTGAGCGCGCGATCGGAGCTGTCGTCAGATTCAAGGCTGTGGAGTGGGCAGAGTACCTTGATGCTGGCGCAAGCGAGGGAGAGAAGCACAAGAAGTGGCGTGGTATCGTCGAGGAGAACGAATTGGAAAAGATCCTTGGTGTGCCTCGGTGGGATGGCGAAGAACGAGAACGGGAGGAGAAACGCGGCGTCGTCTATGGGCTCGTTGTTACTGGCATGGGTGAAGGAGGGATCTTGCCGGTTGAGAGCACAGCTCTTCCTGGTGCTGGGAGGCTGAAGTTGACAGGTAGTTTGGGGGACGTCATCAAAGAGAGCGGGGAAATTGCCTTGAGTTGGGTGAAGTCCCATGCGTTCGAACTTGGGATCACGGCTGGGCGGGGCATCGACCCACTCAAGGTCCCAGACTCTATTGATCTTCACCTTCATCTTCCTGCTGGAGCTCAGAAGAAGGATGGCCCAAGTGCAGGTATCGCGATGGTAAGGAACCTCCACCTTCGACATCCATGCTCTCACTCACGGTGTTTAGACATGTGCTTTCGTATCGTTGCTCAGTGGCGCAACAGTTCCAAAGGACGTTGCAATGACGGGCGAGGTCAGTCACGGAGTATCGCATGTCGACATACCACCTAATCTTCCGGCAGATCACGCTTCGCGGGCGGGTAACACCTGTTGGCGGAATCCGGATGAAAGTCCTTGGTGCCCACCGGGCACAAATTCGCAAGGTCATTCTTCCGTGGGCGAACAGAAAAGATATCGAACATGACGTTTCTCCCGAAATACGACGCGAGATGCAATTCTGTTTCGTACGGACGATCGATGAAGCACTCGAAGCCGCGTTCGGGCAGGGAACTCTGGGCTGGAGGAAGCAGGCCGTCTTGCTCGAGAGCAGACTGTAATTTGATGTATAATTTCGATTGCTTTGCTGTATGTTTTTCGGTCGGATTGTTGTTGTTGCTTTTCATAAGTTATATCACGAATCCCCTACAAATTGCTGCTTCGCGAGCAGCCCGCTCAGACGTCCTTCGCCCAGTCTCGACTTGAAACCTTTGGTCTTGTCCGACGATTCGGCACACGAAAAGCTGTCCAGGTTTCATTTGACAAGTCGTGAAAATACATAATGGCAAGCAACCGACCTTAGCTCAGTTGGAAGAGCGCGAGACTGTAATGGATACAATCATCTTGAGGTCGCCTGTTCGAGCCAGGCAGGTCGGATTGTATTTTTTTTGCCTTCCTTGCCTTGTAAGTAACTTTTCTTTCGTGTCCCATGCAGATTCATTGCATGTGCGATTTTGTCCTTGGTATGTATTACAAAAGATGCACATTGAATGATGATCACACACTGCATCTTTTGCCCAGTGTATTTTTTTTCTAGCTTGATGAAAAGAAAACTATGCTAACAAAAAATCACTGATAATCAATACATCCACAAAGCTCCAAATAATTTCCCTAAAAAGAAATCTACACTGTTACTACATCTGCAAGCCATTGTATGTAGCTATATGTATCTGCCAGAATTGACAACTGGTCACCAGATGCAGAAAGCATATATCTCTCATACAACTCCACAATCCCATTAGTTGTCAGTAACTCCCCTTTTCCAGAGTTCTTCTCAATACACTTCATGTAGAGCAACTGGTCTGTGATCTCTGCCTCACTTTGCATAGCATCATGTATGAGCTGATCTTGATCAATATACCTATGACAACCATTAGATAATTCCAATACATGTA
>JBBPNE010000437.1:0-21860 GCA_038090735.1 Xerocomellus amylosporus | reverse complement strand
TGAGTGGGGGGTCAAAGATGTCATTGTGCACAGGTTCAGGACCGTGCTCTGGCCCGGTATTGTCTGCAGAGCGGTTCGGAGGGCTGTCGTAGATGAAGACACACGTCGACATCCGCCATTGAACGGCTTGCGCCACCGTAGCAGCGATAACTCCGCTTGTCCCTCATCACCCACTAAGCGTATTTCTTACACCCTCTCATCCCTCGCACTTTCTTCTCCCTCAATGAAGTCCTCGGCCTCGGGTACACCTGCTTCCGACCCATCTGAATCTGAATCTTACACCCTCTCCTCACTCGTTCTGCTCACCTCCCCCGCATCCCCTAATTCATCTCCATCCTCACCAACTTCGCCCGCTTCTGGCCCGTCTCCACTCCTCCTTGAGGTCCTCTCCCAGCGGACCCACGTCTCTACGGACTCTATGCTCGAGTACCGCGTCCTCGTCGACCCTGCCGCGCTCGTCGAACGCGCAGAGAGCGGTGTGAGAGGCCTCCGCCCTCCCCTTGTCGGCGGGTTGTTCGGCGCCGAAGACGAAGACGAAGATGTAGACGGCGGCACCCTCGACCAAGGCGTAGATGAGAGTGGAAGCGACGATGACGCGGGTGGCATCGGGCGCCTAGAGACCGCCGCTGGTGTCGCGTCCAAATCTGGCACAAAGAAACGCAAGGCGCGTCGGGAGGTCCCGACGACGCCGCTCCGGTTGTGGTTGCCTGCGTGTATGGTACGCGCTGCTGCGCCTGCGCTGGCGGAGGCGTATGACGCAGAGGTGAGGGCGCGTGAGGAGAAGAAGGCGAAGCGTGGGACCAAGGGTCGGCGTGCGGGAACGGGGGTCAAATCGACGTCGAGAAGGGCGAAAGCCAAGGGCGATGCGGACGATGATGACGACGAGTCTGTACCCGGGCCTTCCACCTCCAAGACACCGGCAGGATCGAAGGCAAACAGCAAGGCTGTAAGGGTTGGCGGCGGAGGAAGGAGGAGGAAGCCGAAACAGGCGGCGGAGGCACAAGACGATGCGTACGAGTTTATCGACTTGAGCGCTGGCGAGAGTCCATGTTCGTCTGATGGGGAGGGTGTCAGAGAAAACACCAAAGGCAAAGGAAAGGCAAAGATAGGGCAGACCGACGCTACGAAGCCGACAACAAAGGCGGGTACAAAGACTGACACCTCGAAAAGGAAGGCAGCCGCTACCAACACGATGAAAGAGCTCGTTAATAGGACGAAACCATCTACTATGAGAGCGACCAAGTCAAAACCGTCCACTTCTCGGCTATCCGCAACCAAGGCATCTACGCTGAACCCTGTAGCTTCGATGCGCGTATACGAAGCGGAAGAGGACTCTGCGGACGCCGCCGTCCCGCCTCCATTGCCGAAATCATCACGTCCACTTGACCTTCTGCGTGCTAAACCCAGACCCGGTACCGCCCCTCCCCTCCCAACCTCCAAGTCCAAGTCGAAATCGAAATCCACAGCCGTTCCAAGACACGAAGAGGAAGAATCAAGCTCGTCACCCGATCGACCGTCTGGATCCAAACCCAACGCATCGAGTTTACCTTGTCAGCCGGCTCGCCAAGCGAGGAAGAAACCTTTGTTCGTCGACGTCTCAGATACAGATTCAAACATCGAGGTGAGCGACGTCCGGCGTCCATTGTCCGGAACGACAGCGACAGTGACTACACATGACGAGGCAGAGGGTAAAACCGGTGTAGGGGATGGTGATGTGGTCAGTCTTGACGCCTTAATTGGAACGAGGTCAGCAAGGAACTGATGATGCGGACACAGAGCGTGAGCATAGGCGTTGGTGAAACTTGGTCGACATTCACGTCTGAGAAGAACACGGGCAGGGCTATGGGTGCTGTGATCGACCTCATGGCGAAAAGAAACGCATCGAAGGCAAAGAGTATTCCCTCGACGTCCATGCCCCCAGCTTCACTTCTTGCCGTCCGCTCCGTTTCTGCTCCTCGCCGTGCAGGCACGAGTACGAATTCGGTTCCGGGGGTGAACACAGACACGATCGGACCTACGCCATTTGCACGGTCATCATCGAAACTGACCCATATTCTCCTTCCTCGATCAGCCCTAGAGAGCGAAGAGGAGGAGGAGGAAGGAAGCGAAGGAGACGAGTTACCGATGTTTCATC
Source organism: Xerocomellus amylosporus (assembly GCA_038090735.1). Taxonomy (NCBI): domain Eukaryota; kingdom Fungi; phylum Basidiomycota; class Agaricomycetes; order Boletales; family Boletaceae; genus Xerocomellus; species Xerocomellus amylosporus. The sequence goes on along the minus strand of JBBPNE010000437.1, from coordinate 19,726 downwards.
GTGGTTCGGCCAAGTCGAGGGCGAAGAAGAGAGCTACGATTGCCCGACCTGCACCTCGGCCATTTCCGATGCAGCTTGTGTCCGAGTCACCCGTATCTCCGTGCGCTTCGGGGCTTAAAGAGAGGGACGGGGCCAGGTACGACGACGGAAATGACGATGGCGACGTGGTTGAAATCGTGGATGTGTTTACGACCCCGCGTGGGCCTTCCCCACCGCGCTCTCCGACACCGAGCCCTTCGCCTGACAAATCGCCGTCCGTTCATGCTTCGGCAGGACCAGCCACGTTTGTGAAATCAAGACAATCAAGTGGGTTCCCTACTAGTCCTACCAAGTCCAAGTCCCAGACCGACAATGAACCACATAAAAAGATGAAACAACGCCGTCACGCGTCGTCGGATTGGGATACACGCGTATCTGGGAACGAGAGGGACGGCGTACTCAAGTCGCCACGTAAATCAGCGGCCCATTCGTCACCGAGGCATGTTCCCCGTGCGTGTGGACGTGCGCCGTCTCCGACACCTGGTTCTGCTCCTCACGCACACAATGTCGCATTGTGGACAGGTGATGCGGAGGGACGTAACACGTCAGACAGTCGTGGACCAGAACCAGAGGGCTCTGGATCCATACAGATTGGTGACCGTGTCGCGCGGAAGCCCCGGCCGAGCGACGCTTCTGCGATTTACATCTCGAGCGGGTCCGAGGATGAAGGGAATGCAGGACTCGGTGTCAATAGCCGAGGTGGCGGACAGGCGGATGTGAATGAGGATCAGGACGAGTGTACGGACCGGGAAGCGGATGCATGGGCAGACACGGCTATGATATTGTCTGCGCCGCCCTCTCCCGCTCCCGCTCCCCCTCCTGCAAATGACGATCCTGTTCCCCCTTTTCCAGCTGTGGAGGTCATGCTACCTAATCCTGCGCGTTCGTCCAAGTTCCAGCCAGCTCTCGCTGCTGCCTCAGGGGTGGGCGCGCGCGCACCGGCATTTGATAGAACGATATCTACAAGTCTCAAGGGTACGACGAGCGATGAAGATACCATTGCACCCTGCCCTGTGCGCCGCGCTCCTCTGCTAGTGGCACGTGCCAAGCGAAGCAAGGGTAGAAACGACGATGTCATCGACCTCACCTCAGATTAGATCTGATATCTTGTTACTTTTTCCGTCGATTTGTCGTTTGAATATTCGAGCATGCCGTTTTGTGGATGACCATTTTACACACACGTACTACTTAGTGAGCAGTTGGGGTAGGGGTTTGACGTTGCTGGTAGCATCATTGCTTATAATTACCCATCTTGTCTGCGACTGTGTCCGTTGTCGATTTGGGGACCGCCGGATGGTTTGAAGTTCCATGTCTTAGCTACGCCACAGTACAAACATTCAGCTTGACAAAGTTCGAGGCAGACAGGCGTCTGGGTTTTTCCGACATTTATCCAACTAGCTAAATTAAAGTAGTTAAAAAAGGTGAATAGCATTGGGGGTATTACCAGTACCTGCAATACAAGGGCACAGGGCGCCACTACTGTACAGGCAACAGAAACGAATGTATGGGCGTCGATCGGAACGTAGGCCATTAGAGTACAAAAACCTGATACAAAGGTGTAATTCGGGTGTGTAGCATGGATACAAGATGGAAAAAGAAGTGAAATGAATGTTTTGTGAGACATAGCCTGATGGACCTGGCGATGCCAATGCAAGAAGAAAAACTCCTGATGAATGGCGATAGAAAGAAATGAAAAAGATGCAAGAAAGCAAAACATACAGGTCTGAGCCCGCTTTTTGCCAATCACGGGACAGGCTAGCTCCGACGGTTCAGTAAACCGCCGTAAAGTTCCTTGATGCCTCCTGCCCGATCACCCCTTCCCCTCCTTCTCTGCTTCCGCCTATACCACCACCGCTCATTGAGGAATCCTCCACGTTCCTCATGAACCTCTTCACCACTTGCAGCCTTTGCCTCCAATTGGTGATAACCTCTACCTCCACCTCATCTCGCTCCGTCTTCTCAAACACGTTTGCAAACCAGTCGCCCAGCAACGTGAGCTGCCTCACCAGAAGCGGAAGTTTTTCCGCGCTGATGAGTTTGAAGCACCCAACTGGGGTAAAGTCTTTCATGCCCCCCGCCCGCTGGACCGTTACCTTGAAGTACTCGTTCTCAGATTCGTGTGGAAGTGTGGTCGGGCCCATACCCCCGCCGGAGGGCGGAAGGTGCGGGGAGTGCAACGGAGAAGGCTTGGCATCCACTAGAGGGGCGGCGGCCGTGCTCCTGAAATTTGAAAACGCCGCTATCGCGCCCAACGAATGAGGTTCGATGACGATGTTCAAAAACTGGAACTGCGTCGCGAGTGTATCGAACTTGTATGGCCTGCCTGCATCGTTCCACACTATCCTGACGTAGTCGTTGCCGATATGTCTCTTCTTGTTCACACAGTGCTCGTCGTCGGGAGTATTGGGCATCATTGTGGCGGTATGGAAGAGGACCTGGCCAATATCGTCCCACCATGCATAAGCATATTCCCCGTCTTCGTCAGGGTTCAGACCACCAGCGTAGATATCGACTTGCCCACGGAGATTGATGAGTCGACCGATTCCTTCGAGGAAACGGGTATATGCGGGCGAGCCGTAAGTGTTTCGGAGAATCTCCAGCTCTTGGGTTTGGCCAGGGGCAACATACATGATACCGACTTTATGTGTGTCAATGACAGGCGTACGGTCAAGGTTTCGGAAGAGGGCAGGAAGGGCAGACTCGTCGATGATTCGACGATGTGTTGGGGCGCTAGGGTAAGAAGAGAGTTGAAATGGCAGGAACGAAGGGTCTACCATGACCTGTTTTCGGCGCTGGGAGGGAGCCGTCTTACTCCAGACGTAGCCTGTAATGGGGTCGGGAGCGGGGAGGGAAGGTGCATCGTTACTGGTCGGGACAAGGTCTCGGATTTCCTGCTCGTAAAGCATCTCAGAACTCGTGACGAAGATTAACGAGGGGTCTCTCACACTGCTACTACTGGCCGCCTGTTCCGTCTCCTCCGTAGGATCAGGCCGCTCTGCTGTGGTCGCCTCTCTCTCCATAAGTAAGCCCGCAGGAAGGGACACCATATCCGGGTCAACCTCCCCAGGCCCAACAAGTGGTACGTTCTCCAACTTGCAGATGAATTTGGTGAACCCAGACGGACGTCTCGAAATAACCTCGATCCATCCCAATCTTGCTAGCACACGGATGGTGACGATTGCATTACCCATCAACCACGATTTTTCGCCGATCTTGGGCTCTGACGAACTGTGGTTCGCGGTGTTGGGGTTCATAACGATCTCGCTTAGCACCGAGTTTGCAGGCCTAGGGTCGGCACTAGCGTAGGTGTATCGGGCCAACCAGTCAAAGCACACTTCCGTCGGTTCATCGACCTCGGATCTTCCCTCGTTGGCCAATAGTAGTTGCCTCGTGATGTATGGAATGTGTCGTGGCCGATCGGGAAGCCGTACAGCCAAAAACCAAACGTAAACCACGTAGAACGAGATCATCCGTACATACTGTGACATCGCCCACGAGATAACGGGCGTTGTCCCGGGACGGTTGTGATGTTGAAGATATTGCAAAGCAACGCCAAACACCATCTTGAAGTCGTCTTCGCGCAGGTTCGCATGCAGCTTGGGGATGGACCCGATGATAGCGAGGAAGCTGAGAATGTGGACGGCCATATCGGGGTTAGACATGATTTGTGAGAGCTTCTCGAGGAGAGGGGGAAGGCTGCGTTTCACGGAAGACGTCAATTCAAAAGCCGAAAGCGTGAGGGCGTGAAGACAACAAATAATGGTCGATGGTTGTCCGTTCAGTCCTTCCCTGAGGACGTCCACGAGGGCATGCCGGAGTGGGAGCTCGAAGGAACGACGATAGCTTATCAAGACTGATAGTGTATGATAAGCAAGGCCGTGTGCATCTCGCGCTTTGAGACCCACAGGCCATCGTTCGATGGAAGACCCCAGATCGCCAACGGTGACGCCAGAGCAAATCACCGTCAGTAGTTTGGCAACAAACAACCGGCATTTCGGTCCGCAGAAAAGATGCTTGTTGGACAGTTGCACGGGAAGGTGACACAACACGTAGGAGAGGATATCCCAATCTCTCTCCTTTTCAAGTATCCCCAGGACAGCCGAGAGATAAGCGTCGATTGGGATAACGCGAGGGGATTCTTGTACTAGATCATAAGACACAATCCCTTCGCTAGGCGTGTCTGCATCGATGGCAACAAACGGATGTGTTTCTGGAACAGACCAAAGGGTATCTCTCCACTTCAAAGCAGACTGAGGGGGTGAAACGGGTAGTGGGGCTCTTGAGCGACTTCTGCTCGGCGCTGGTTGCGGGGGTATGACGCCTCGCCCGCGTGAAGCCCTCCTGCCATCACGCTCTTGCACACCTTTTGAACGACGAGGAAGAGGGTCCTCTTGGGAGGTATCATTGGATAGTCCGCGTTCATCTTGATGTGTGGATTCGGGACCACGTCCAATCAGAGAAGCGAGGTTGGCAGTGAGTCCGTCCGAGTCGTGATGAGCTTCGACGAAATAGATGCGATGATCCCGATCGGCTCGGAGACGCATCAAGAATTGCAAAGCCAAAACCCGCGCTCGTGGGCATTTTGCATCGGTTACCATCTGTGCGATGATTAGGAAAATTGAGAGCGCAAAGTCGACATTTTCTTGTGTTAATGAATAGGGCGTAAACGCGAGTTGGCTGAATATCGCAACTAATGAGACCACCGCGACAGATGCCCGGGTGAATGTTGGCTCTGAAGATGGCGAGGAAACGAGGGGTGGCGGTGAATTATCGGGCTGCTCTTGCGAATGCTGTGATTGAGAACGTGATCCCGCAAGTGTCGACAGCAAGGACATGACAGAAGGCAGTCCCGAGTCCCGGACTGAGATACTGCGGTACTCCGACTGTCTCCGCGAAAGAATAGGGGATGTAGCGTTTGAGGTAGCCCCGGTGAGAGGTGCAAAAGGGCTGGGGCAAGGCGTTTCTGACGTGTATATAGAAGCATTGTCGTCGTCGTCTTCTGTGACACTCTCCAAGGCCAGCCTCTCGAGCAGTTCAATCATCTCCCTAGTCGATGTATACGGAGAGGGATCAGATGGATTATCAGCTGAGGGCGTACGCCGATTGACCGTGCGCAACACAACTTCATCGCCGAGAATTCTACCCATAACAATGTTAGCGGACGTATCCATGCTGTCGTTCGCCTCCCTCTGACAAAACTTGAATACGAGCTCTGCCAAATCCATCCTATAGCTGTGCATGTCCTTCAAAGAGTCATAGATTGCTTCAAGTGCTTTCATGACTTCCAGTCGTGTTAGGGGGCGTGTGGGACCAAAGATGGTAGCATTCGACAGGATGTTTTCCCAGTTGCGCAGCCAGTCGGGCGACGCGGGAGATAAATCATGTTGTTCAAACATAACTGCAGGGAGTTTGGCGGTGTCCGTGTCCGTCAAGTGCTCAGCGATGGACAGCAGAGTGGTAGAGAGGGAAGGATTCATATATGTGGAGTGATCGCGTGCCAAGAGAGTCGTCAACGTTCGCAAGAATGGTGTTGGAGCGTCGCTAGGCTGCGATAGTGGAATGATCATAGGCGTATCATCCGAACCCCTACCAATCTAAGAATCAGAATTTTGACCACCACACAGCAAGAGACGTACTTGAGGGGACGAACAAACGATACTAAGTGGCGTAGGGTCTCACCAGCAATGCTGGCCTCTTCTTCGTCCATGTCGACTCCGTCATCCCTCTCATCAAATTCTTGGAAGATGTCCTTCAAAGTGCCCGCGGCTTCGTCCAGTATACGATCCCTGTCCACGCGAATGGCTTCGTCGGGCCCCGCACTAGCCCACTTTGCCCAAGATTCGATAGATTTGCACAGCATACGCCCAAGTTTTAACAAGTCCCAACCTGATAAGTCGTCCTTTGACCACGCGCGCTCCATCAAATCCTTTTCGATGTCCATGTGGCTAGGTGCCCCAGATGGTGTATATGTGTGGGTGCTTAATCTCGCGATATACGCTCTCGCCATCTTCCCTGAAAGCGCCTGGCGGATATCGAAGCGCAAAGTCCGATGGGCTCCGAAGGATATCGAAAGACTATGAGAGTCCAATGTCCGATCGGTAGGAGACAAATGGCGTTTGAGTATCATCATACATGATGCACCATAGGGCCCTGAAAACAGGGAATGTAGCATCTTTTGTATCCGTTCCTCCAGACCCACCGGTCCGCGGGCGCGGCCACTCATCACGGATAAGCGAGGCAATGGAGAAGCAAAGAATGCTTGAACCCGGAACAGAAGAGGAAGGATGAGAGCGAGTATCCTGGGAGCCAGGCATTTCAGTTGGGAATGCAGATGATCAAGGTAAAGGGTGGTCATCAATTCTGCAGGATGTCGAGGGGGGTGAACAGCAGAGGGGGGGAGGGAACGAACAGAGAGTGAGGAGGAGTGCCTCTTGTGTCCGTTGGACGCTGGTTTGGTGGCGATAGACAGCTCACTCGATCCGGTTGGAGAAGCGATCGGAGTAGTGTCCGAAGAGGGGAACGTGAGTGGAATGTCCAGTGTTTTGGAAACCAAGGATGCATAAAACTGGAGAACACTAGCGAGTTCACCCTCTGAGATGCGTGCGACGGTCTCCGGATGTTCGAGAATGGAGGACACAAAGGCCGCGAGAAGCTCGACGCTTCGTTCACGGTCAGCACAGTCGGAGGGATCGCAGGAGAGGTACGCGTCGCATGCGCCATCTATCCAACTTTTGAGGAGATTAAGCAAAGGTATCTCGATGCCAAAGGCTTCGCTCCCTCCTTTGGTAAGAGCGCGGAGGGCTCGCAGACGGGAGTCGCCGATCTCTGGGGACCACGACGTGTGTAAAAGGAGATAACAGTGCGCCAGCCGATCTGAAGTCGTGACCTTGCCTTCATATCTCTCCCAATATGAGGCCATGGTGTCATAGCCTGCACATTGTAACTGTGGGGGTGAATCGACGCCGCAAAGAGATCCTAGGAGAGGGTTCAAGGCCGCAGCTTTTGGAAGCGGGGAATGGGTAGTAATGGCAGCCGCCAAGGCGCGAGCGTGTACCAGACTTGGGACGGCAGGTGGAGATAGGGCCTCCACAAGGGCCTCAAAAGCGAGTGTCTGGGGCGGGGGTTGAGGTGCGGAAATAGACACGGTCTCTAGCCTGGGTCTACGCCACCCGGAGGTGAAGGACGAGAAAGTAGTGGTGTTTGACCTCTGTCTATACTTTGGGCCGACATCTGCGTCTGCTTGGGAACGGGCCATGTAACTCGCAGGGTGCTCTATGCCGAACCATCAAAGGGCTGAACGCTCTGTGCGACGGCGAACTCACCAGGACGTGTGCGGCGTACACGACGTCGCGGATGAAAGAAAAGGGCTTTTTTGTCGTCAAGGTCGTGTAGGATTCGTACGCGGGATGACAGAAGGAGCTGACGGTCACTGCGGTGCCAGACTACAAAGTCCACTACGTTGCTAATTTATGTTCGTCAAAAGGACCCCGAACACCGCCTAATCTCGTCTACAATGGAATGCAGCATCTACACTAGTAATGTACCGGTCCAGTAGCCCTCAATCCTCGAGCGAACGAACGACGTCTTCCCTCGATGCAGATCTGCAGACGATCGAGCATGAATACGGAAGTGGACGGCTGCGAAGACGGGCGCGCGTAACGTTAACTCCATTCGGCCAATCTTGGAGAAGCAACCTACCGAATCACCCCCGCCGTGAATTTGGGCTCCACCTCAATCTCCCTCCCCGCCCCATCCTTTCCCTTGTCGAGACGGAACACCGCCAGGATGCTCACAATTCCCATCCACAGTACGGAATCCGCGACCCACTTGCCTGGGCAGTGTCTCCGTCCGAACCCAAAGGCCACGCGCGACGTGAGGGGGTCACTATCTATGACAGTCCCATCTTCACTGAGGTGCCGTTCCGGATTAAAGACGTGGGGCTCGTGGTACTCGCTCTCCTCATGATGAATCTCCCTACAGAAAAAAAGCAACTTTGTCAAACCCGTCCCGGGCCGAGCGAATCAATGGGTATCACTCACCAGACATTGGGCAAGATCATCGTGCCTGCGGAGCGTCAAAATGCAACATCACCGACCAAGTCGTGCAACACACCTTTTGGAATGAAATACCCCTCAAAGACATCATCACAACAAGTCATGTGAGGCAACGCTACATCACACATGTCGTCAGCACTCCCAAAAACAGTTTCGGCCAACGACGAACCCAGTGGCGCAACGCTATGCCACCTCATAGTTTCTCGTAGAATGGCTTCGACATAAGGTAATGATTTTCGATGGTTGAAATCCGGGAAAGTATTCTCAGCTAACACCGAATCAATCTCAGCTTGTGCACGACGTTGAGCATCAGGGTAAAGCATCATCGCCATCAGGAACGCTAACAAGGTCGATGCACTCTGCGACCGTGCTGCTCAGCTCGCACAATAGAAACCCCTTGCGATGCACGACTCACCGAATCATAGCCCGCTGTGATAAAAAGGAAATGGCCCTAGATCAGTCGGCAAGGTCTTGAAGACGTTAAAAACGCACATACCAATGTAAACTGTCGCGGCACATTCCTTGATCGCCTTTTCATGGAATGCACGCTCTTCCATCCCATCCAACCTGTCCAGCAAATCCGAAACCATGGATTTCGCAAACGAACCACTCTCCTGGGTCAGGGTGTCACTCGGTAATATCAATAGGATGCAGATTCATTGTCCGCACCATGCTCTTCCTCACGTATTCGAACGGGCCGTCCAAGGATCTCAGGGATAGCTCCTGAGACCTTAATGCGTCCCTCTTGAACGTTGCCCCGGGAAACCATGACGGGATATTTGCCACTGCACCATTACGCTTTAGCTTACCACGTATCTGCGGTCCCTACACACCACTCATAGGGAAAAGTACGCACGGAAAGGAAAGGCTGTGAGCATCGCACTCCGCTCAGGGGCCAACCCATCATTCAGTAATTTGACGAACTCCGCAAGTGATTTCACGAGCGGTACATCCAGAGAATCTGTCTCGTATCCATAGGTAAATGCCATAGTGATAGAGATGATGTATCTGGATAGTGTCAACACAAAGAGCAATCGAATATAGGGGTGGAAAGAAACGGCAGCTTACAATTGAATATGATTCTCGAAGTCGTGAGGTGTATCAAGGAGGCTCTGGATCAGCTTTATCGCCTTGGATCGATAAAGATTTTGATATAATTCAACGGTCTCTAACTTCATTGCTTGGTGGAACATCCTCCGGTGAGTCCGCCATTCCGGACCATAGGGAAGAAATGCTGTGGTAAAGTCGATTCCAAACCTGTCGGCGGGCCACGTTCGCTGATGGCGCGGAACAGTGACACTCTCACTTACAGTTTGCTGGTGCATGTAGACGGACGTCCAGAATACATGGATGATCGTTGGTCGAGCAACTGTTTCGCGACTCTGCTTGAATTTATAATGACGACGTCCTGGCCAAGTAGCCTGCAATATACAATGGGACCTGTCAAAGATAGGAGCTCAGTGTTACTAGTAAGGGAGTAATCAAGAAGCTCGCGCACCATATTTCTTTCGCCACACACTGTATGTGAGCCATGGCTGTTCCGAATCGATATCGAGGATGTTGCCGATAAAGGGGAGGGGCTTTGGACCCGGAGGTAGCGGGAGGCTGTCTCTTGATCGTGAGGCGCGACGGTAACAAATCACGCAGCCGAGGGCAATCATCGGAGTGAGGAGGAAAACATTAGGTGAAGAAAACATCTTCGTTGAACTCACAACCTTGACGGCGTCCGCTTTATACAAAGAGCTGCGGGGGAAACGGCCTCATCATAACAACCCCTGTTCTAGTCTATCAAAAAATTGGCCAAGCACATTGTACCACGCGGAAGAAATTACGCGTTCAGAATCGTCAGAAGTCCTGAGACGCACCACGTAAGTGATAAGCTTGCAGGCTATGATAATCGCGTCGCTAACTTTGCAATACAAAAAGTAGGCAGGCCGTTCGAAATTCTCCGGAAGACCCTTCGCCGCGGTGTCTCTTGTCTGAGATCCGAGATTCGGCCTTTTTATGGATTGCAAATTGCTCTCCATGCTTCGATTACCTTGGTACCTTCTTGGTGACCGCGATCTGAAAGAAGCACCGTGGTTCCCATCTCTACAGTGCTGTGGAACGAGAACATTGGATTGAATTGGTCATTACAACATCGAGGGAAAAGGGAAGGAAGGCCCACAAGGGGGTGGTATTCGTGGTGATCATGATCAAGGTCCATTGCAAGAGGGTATGAAGGATTGGGAAAACTGGAGGAAGGATTCAAAAAACGTAAAATGTCCCTGGAGTGAGACAACTAGGTTCTGACGCAGAAAAAAAACGGGTCGACGAAAGGGGAGCCTTGCTTGCGCGCTTATTGCTGTCTATGACGGCGTTCATCGAGTCACAGCGGCAGATACAGAGTGACGCTTTGCATTATGGTTTTGTCGTCCCTTCAACAGCGGCGATGGCGATTGTGGGCCGTGTTGCTGTGCAGATCGAATAGGGCGGACACCGCAATCCCGAGGAGCTACTTCTCCACATTTGACGTGTGCTCTGTCGATGGAAGACACAAGAAACGGTGGGCACACCGACCACGTCGTTAGATATGGTCCTTCTGCTTCCGAGCGCATCGAATCCACCCACCGAAGTCCGCAGTCGTCACACTCTAGGACAGGCTTCCACCCAATCCTCTTTAAACAAATATCGCACTTCTGGACAAGAAGGGCACTCGAGAAGAACAGCTCGAGGGGATTCCAGCCTCCATCGACATGTCTAGCAGGCGAAGTTGATCCGGAACGTTTCGCGCCTGGCCTTATTAATGTAAATCTGTGTAACATAGGGACGGACCGAATGGAAGAATGTCCTTTGGTTGCCCTGGTGGTGGACGGGACGGATGATTGAGCGGTGCGATATGTTTGAACGGAAAGTATAGAATCTGAGCTAGTGGGCGTCATGCTGTCGTCTGTGGAAGATGTCGCCCCCGGAGTGATAGGGTCCGGCGTAGCATTCGGATCTGGATATGGTCGGATCGTGAGAATTGAAGATAGGGATGGTGGAACGGCTTCAGTGGCGTTGCCCGCATGTCCGCGAACAACGGTTGTGCTGTAGTCCGAGTACGTGCTCGAGGTGGTGTTGAGAAGGGGAGAAGTGCTATTCGCGCTATTTCCTGGGAGGAATGCATCAAGTATGCATTCGCAGCACGGGTTGAATTACCTACCGTTGGTGGCCCCACCATTACTCCAATCGCTGTTGAGGTGCATATTAATATCAAGGACTTCCACGGCATTCACAAGCTCTTCATCGCTGTCTTCTTCTCCGCTGGATAGAGCCGCCATAAAGTCCTCTGCCACCGTTGGTGTGGATTGTCTAATGTCTTTCCCGATTCCAATACCAAAACTGGGAATGCGAGGAGCGGTAGGCCGCTTCCCGCCTGTCATGAACTTGACGCTGCCTAGGTGAAGAACCTCTGTTTCTGGGCGAGCCAGAACCTCTGCTTCGATGTCCTGCAAACGCTCGAGAATATGACGTGTAGTGGGGCGTGCAGCGGGATCCTCGGCCAGGCAGTCGAGGCAAAGAGAAAGGAAAGCAGGTGGGCATCCTGTGTTTGTTAGGTTATGTATCTCGTCTGCGTCGATCCCAAATGTGGGGCCGGTGCGTTTGAAATGACGGTCATCAGCGAGTCGTCGAGACGCTATTTCACAGAAAATTATGCCAAGGGAGAAGATATCCGTTGGGAGGTCGAATTCATGACCGAGCAGGATTTCAGGGGACATGTACGAGTCCGTGCCGCAGAACGTGAGTCTCTTGCTCTCTTCCTCATTTCGAGCCGCTATACGGGCAAAACCAAAGTCAGTGATCTTGAGACGACCGTTGGCGGTGACAAGCAAGTTTTCCCCTTTCAAGTCGCGGTGTATACATTTACGTGCGTGGAGATATGCCAAGGCGCGGGCGATATCTGTTGCAAACGACATGCGAAGACGCCAGGGAAAGGGCTTGTTCTTGTCGAAAATGTATTGCCGAAGATTGCCTGGTCTTTAGGTCAGTATAAAAATTTAACCAACTGTATGCATTTTACCGTTCTCGATATATTCGGAAATAATGAAGATTCGACCATCTGGTGGTGGTGCCTTAGAAAGCCCAAGGAATAAAACAACATTTGGGTGACGAGCTTCCCTGGAGGAGAGGTGAGTAATGGCAAGAGCAGTGAGAGGGAGACGCTACTTCATGAGCCGCCACTCGCGTTCGAAATACTTGGCAACGTCATAGTTGCTCGAGGGAAGTACCTCCTTGATGGCCACGTCGATCCCCAGGTACAAGCCTATGGTGTCTGTGAGCATCAAAGAGACGGTATGGGACACTAACGGACCCTTGTAGACGTTCCCAAAGGAACCGGATCCCAATTTCTTCCAATCCCCCCTGATATCCTGGGGGCGAGGGCATGATACACACTGGCGGATGGCCCAACTTGGAAGTACATACCTCGAAAGGAATGACATCGAATGCATCGGCCATTTTACCTGTCTCTTGGAGCAAGTAATAGCGTCAACGAGGGGGCGGGCGGGCTGCGAGAGACAGCGGCGGGAGTGCCATCCAGTCATCGTCTCAAGTTGGTCCGAGTTGGGCAAGATAGCACGTGATCTGTTATAGCACCTTGATTTAATCTAATCGACGGTTCTAATAAATGACCATGCCGACATGGCTCTTCCATGTCTCTTTCTCGCTTCCTCCGACCGTCTCGTTGGGCCCTCGAGCCAGACAAGACAACGTTTGCTAAAAATGGCTGGAGCAACAAGGACATGGACCCTGTTCCTCCTCACCTGAGAACATGGACGTGAGTACCCTTTGTTTAGCGCCCAGCCGTTTTTTACTGTGCCACCTCAGCACTTGGAGCTACGTGCGTCAGCTCCCAACCCGCTATCTATGTCCGTCGTCATGGCCACACCTAATTAGATTACTTATTGGCTATCTGATGCCGCCACGATCCCGACATGGGAGCTTGCGGGCTCCATGCTTGCAGTCGGTCTGTCTTGGTGCGTGTCACTCCATTTGCCCACTGCAGTATAAATGTTGAAATCACCGAAGGCGCCAAGCCCTCTCGTGCATCGCTGTCGGCTATTGTATTATTTCCGTGGTCATGGTACTCAACGGAACCATCGGTGCACGCCTCCACGTCGCGTTTCCTGTCTTGAACAGATCTTCATTCGGCTTCTGGTTCAGCTACTTCACCATTTTCAGCCGTATCATCCTGGCCATGTTTTGGTTCGGAATCCAGGTAAGTCATCTGTTACGAAGTTGTCGCATTGCCGAGCTGGTCAACTTGAACCGTCAAATCGTCAGTCGTATAATGGGTCACAATGCGTATATCAGGTGAAATCTCGGACTGTCCTTGTCCCACATCATTGTCCTGAACTTTAACTAAGATGATCAAGGCCGTATGGCCTTCGATCGCAAGGATGCCGAACTCTCTCCCTCCGCGTGCCAGCATCACGAGTTCAGGCCTTTTGTGCTACTTCATCTATTGGCTCGTCCAGTTCCCTTTCATGCTGCTCTCACCACAGAAATTGAGATGGCTGTTCCTTGTCAAGAGCGTGATAGTTCCGATAACATGGTTAGCTATGGTCATCTGGGTGTTTATTCGGGTACCACCATCCAATGGACTTTTCGCTGAGCACGCGGCTATAACTGGGACACAGTTCTCCTGGAGTTGGCTGAGCGCGTTGAACAGTGCGCTGGGCTCATATGCTACATTGTCTGTCAATATCCCCGATTTCACTGTGAGGTCCTCTTCTTTCTTTGTGTCGTATATAGCTTATTAAATTCTAGCGGTATGCGAAAAACGAAAAAGCGTAGGTAGCCTTCATAAGATATCAAGATACAACATTCACCAGTTCTCTTCTAGTCAGTTCGTGCAACCCCTGATTATACCCATAGCATTCATACTCTGTAGTTTTGCTGGTATTGCGGTCACCAGCGCCGGAATCCAGCTTTACGGGGAAGTACTCTGGGATCCCATGCTTCTTATTGACAAATGGGACAATCGTGCTGTTGCTTTCTTTACTTCTCTATCTTTTGCCCTTGCGACGGTTGGAACGAACATTAGTGCCAACACTTTCAGCGCTGGAAATGACATGACAGCATTGTTTCCAAAGGTAGCAATTACCGGATGCTTCGTTTCAACTTGAAGGATGCTGACAGGATGAACAGTACATCAATATCAGACGTGGCCAAGTTATCTGTGCTTTCATCGGTGGCTGGGCTTTTGTCCCTTGGAAAATCTTAGCCAAGTAAGTCTGCAATGCTTGAAGCTTTCCAGACAACACAGACTTAATCCCTCTCCCACCACGTCGTGATTAAGTGCTCAAGGGTTCTTGAACTTCATGAGTGGATACACTATTTTCTTGGGACCATTCGCAGGGATCATGGTCACAGACGTGCGCTTCCACATATAATTGATCCCCATTCGCCTGATCGTCCTTGCAGTTCTGGCTGGTTCATAAAGGAAAGGTTGATGTTCCTGCCATGTACGATCCAAATGGCCGATACTGCTACATCAGAGGATTCGTGAGTCATCGGATTTCCTTTCTCACATTGCGCAATGACTGACATCCCAAAGAACTGGAGAGCCGTTCTAGCCATGCTTGTGACTGTGGGACCTACCTTTCCTGGTCTTATCAATTCCATCGACCCAGCTGTCAACGTAGACTACACGATTCGTCTCTTTGACATAGCCTGGCTCTATGGGGTAAGTTCCCACCCATCATGCACATGTCATATGTATGCTTAGCTTCTACTCACATGCGAGTTTGTGGTTGCGTCTACGGTTTACTATGTCACTTCCGTTCTGTTCCCTCCACGGGAAACGTTTGTACAGAAGCTCATTCTGGCGGATGATGCAGCTCTGGATCATTTCCGTGGTGGAGACTCCCATCGACACATCTAACGCCAAGGGAGACAAGGCCCACGGAGAAGAATAGTAGATCGGCTCCGTGACTTTCCTTGCCGATCCTATAACCAGTACTTACCATGCGATCAGCGTGTTTAAAACAACAATTTGGGCTGTTGCTCACTTGGCATAAAAAACGATGCACAAGTCACCGTCGCGGAGATGATCGGTATACTAGTATGCCGTGCTCGTGGGTTCTTGAAATTTGAATCCGCGCTAAATCTAGGCTTAAGGCTGACTCGACTGCCTTCTGGCGGATCACCTCTCATCCCTCGATTCTCCGTATGTTGGATCGGAAATCGAATCCGACTCCCCGAGTCTTGCGCTTGGCCACTTCAGCCTTCCGTATGCTTGGCATATTCGCGACTACCACTACCGGAGTCTAAAGTTAGTTGGGTCAACTTCGGCGGAGGATCCCATTTTCATGGGTCAACGATTTGAGAGCGTAGTATCTCGGCGACCGCAGGCCTCGCCCCGTCGGATAATTTCAGACCACCTCTTCTGTTTTACTTTCAAAACCAGTCTGCCAAAGTCTCGCCGGTACATGTGTTCCGCCCGCCACGACATTCATTATCCCACTGGGGCGAAATCGAATTGAAGGGTATCTTCCATACATAATATACCTAGATGCTTTGCAAACGAATCCCGACATCAACGTTATTGACCCTCAAAGTCTTCGGCATGCAACTGCACATAGTTTAAGAACCCTGTTTTACTGGCGGCACATTGCATTGTGAATCAGCACACCAAGGATGTTCAAGCTGCAAGCAGCATAACACTTACTATCCGATCTTGTACGTGAACTGCCGATCAAGCGGAGGACGCTCACTTCCCGGCATGGCACACATCGGAGAGGACGACCAATAGGGTTCGTGTGACGGTGAGAGTGACGTGAAAAGGTACACGATCCACGGCAACGTGGGTTGATTGAAGTGCGGGTGACTAGGGAAGCCGAACCCAGGAGGTTGATGGATCCCGTGCGTTTGCTGCCGGTCCAACGGGTTGGCCGCAAACCGAGGGCCCGGGCCCTTCATGTTTTGATGCATCCCAAATGGCTGAGGTCGGAAATCTTTGACATAGAAATCTTGATGTGTCCCAGCATGCGTTACTAGGATGGGTAAGCAAACTCTTATTGGTAGGAACATGTAACGAAATCCCACCTAGAACAATGTCTTCAGGTTTGATTCCTCCGTTTTGGGCGATCTTCTTCCCATTCTCAAGTAGATACTGCCAAGCATCTTTGACACAGGTAGAAAATGTCTCGTGGACGACAACAACGTCAATTTGCTTATGTGGGGGCACAGCGACCGGCCACCTAAGTTCAGTGTCAATATACATTGTCGAGATACTAAGCATGAAGTGCGCACCCTGACACATTCATCGGCATTTCAAATGCTTGCAGTGGCTTCCGCCGGATTGGCACGTTCTCCCAGCACCAATGTTCTCCATTTGCTTTGAAAGACAACTTGAGTGCCCCAGCGTCACCTTTGACAACATTCCCCAAGCGAACAAAGGAATTCCAGTCTTTTCCCCGAGGAACATACCCCAAGTCACCCACGGAGAACTTGCAAGCAGGCACGTTGCGTTCATACCAAGAATGCTCATGGGCACCTGAATGGAACGTCAGATCGCGGACTTGGCGCAGCGTTAAGGAGGGTGTGTCAAAGTTGTTATCCTCAATGAGCTCTTGAAGCCTTGAAGACAGTCGGGGTGGTTGGCTGCCACTAGGCAGGAGCGAGCGTGCAAGAGTCACAAGATGATTGATCTTCTTTTGCATATCCTCCGTAACTATTTCATGTCAGTGACGAAAGAGAAAATCGTGGTTAAAACTAACCCTCTTCATCACATTCACCATAGTACGAATAGGTGACTCTCCCTCGGTTCGGTAACATCTAGAAAGGGATAAGTCGCGGCTACAAGGATAATGCAAAAGCGTACCTGCAGACATGTGTCAAGTAGCGTGTGCGCTAAACCATAGTTTCGCGCAGAATACCACTTCCCTTCCCGCGGTGGAGGCAAGCCCACGACAAGAGTCTTTTGGGAATCTACGCGGAATCCGGCACCCTAAAAAGCTTCAGTCTCGCATAAAGAGTTCAGGCCAAAAATGATATTGGGCTACCTCAAAAAAGTCTTGCACTTGGCTATCCGTGAGATTTAACTGTCTCTGGACATACATTGCTGTATCCTGATGATGTTCTGCTTAATGAAATTGATGATACAGGGTCAACGCGAGACACCCTACAGCAAGATCACGATACTTGCACGAAAGGTAAGTAATGCATACCAGTGTCTACACAACGAAAATCATACTCACAAACCGAAGCATGAGCTCCATGCACGTTGCGAGGCTCGCCGTTCGGAGCATCTCCCGCACAATTGCCTCAGGGGTCTGTGTCTTCACTAACCCGACCATCAGTGCGCCTTTCAATATCTAAACTGTGCAACACACTCACCATTCGATAAAAGTATAAACGGAGTCGGGGTTTCTTCGTCCGAAAAGCCCAGCATCTGAGGTAAATTTGGGTGGCTGTGGTTCGTTGAACTACATCCTCATAATACCAATGACACTTGGTACTCACTACAAGTTTTGAAGCATCTTGACGTCTCTCAGCCATTGCTAAAGGGGGTTTGCCACTGTTGCTTATATGAAAAAATGTGATCACTCACCCTGGATGCTTTGGTCTTTGGGTCATCGTATCTCTTGATGAGGGCAGGTTGGCCCTGTACTTGTACCTCCATTCCTCCCGCCCACCAACCTTCCTTGAGGCACGATCGACCCCGTAGGATAATCTCGGATTGATGGTATCGTCGGAACTGGAAAAAAATACGTGAGATGCGATAATGTGCAGAACCCTTTGAGTGGTACCCCATGATCGTTATCCAGTGTCAGCGAGGACAACTGCTCATGCAAATGGTGATCGTCTAGGGAGTCTTGGATACCATCCGTGGCAATCTCAGCAATCGGTTCCACGGACTGCAAAGAAAGGGACAACGGTAATATAGTCAGCTCGGGTACATCGATGACCGTAGTCACACTTGATTCTGCAATCTCAAGTTCTTGCACGCTCAAATCTAGCGTTTTCTTCTTCTTGTAAGGTGGTGGGGCTTCGATGTGTGGTTGGGTCGCTGCTTGGATCTCAATATTCTCAGTATTCCTTCGCGAGAACGTGCCAACGGTATAATGTAAGTCGATAAGCGTAGCAAGCTGCATCGCAACAATCAGCACCAGATCGATTCACGACAAGACTAGACCAACCTGAAAAGATTGTGCAGCTTCGTCCATCAACCTGGTGTACTCGGCGAGCGCATCCTCTATCAAATTCTTTCGGAGAAACCGGTCGCTCCATTTCGAGTCAGCAAGTCTCTTCATGAATTCGTAAACGAGTTTCAAGGTCCTGATGTCGTACACGGTGAGTGGCACCATACCGTGACTCAATTCATATCAAGCAAAAGAATCATGACCTACCCCTCGAATTTCTGCAGGTTTTGTACCAGACGTTCGGGTGCAGAGTCCCATCTTCCCCGCATTTGACGATCTATATCGACCAATATCTGTGCCGCTCGCCGGGCCAGGGAAATGCAACCGGCTTTATTTGTCTGTATATTCTGCATCGTAGTTGAAGGAGGTTGAGACACGCTTCTCATGGCACCTAATTGAACGACAGCACTTAACGCATACTGACCTGAACAGTTTGCAATATAAGAAGCACGACCGAAACGGCTGCTATCGCAGGTGGGAATTGAAGGGTCAAGAGGAGGTCCCTGGCTAAGGCTGTCGTGGAGATGGCAACTTGGAGAGGATCCACGCCAGAAACCTTGGAACGGATGAACCGTAATGGCATCGCGGTGAAGTCGTCTTTCAGATCTCTTCAGCGGGCCGCCACTGCGTCCCGGTAACTTGAATCACCCGGGCTTTGAACCACAGGTCTACTGGTAGGCTCGCGCCTCGAAAGTTGTCGAACAAGTTGAAGTTCGTTTTTGCGGACCTGTGCTCCAGGTATCCTATCAGCAGACTTCAGCGAAGATACCGTATTTCAACTTGGTGCATTCAAGTTGAGTCGAGCTGGACTAGTACAACTAGGGCGAGCTTTACCTGCCAAATGGGCGTGGAGCATGAATCCGAGCAAGAGGAGTGCGTTCGGCGACTGCCGAACACCCACTCCCGTTACGTCCCTACACTTGTGGGTTCCAGGGGTCCATAATATTTACCTTTTCGAGTACAGTACACTTTTTCATAATGTATGTGGTAGTGATGTATAATTTTCATAGTGTATGGACTTTTCACAGCTCCCGTCGTGGTATGCAGGGAAATATACATTATACCGTAATTCTCGTTAGGTATGGGCTGGGGAATGGAAATATACAGCATGAGATACGCTTCAAAGGGGACAGTGCCGGCCCTGGTGAAGTGTCACTGAGTGTCAGTTGGAATATTTGACAATTAGCATGGGCGGGAGACCAAAAAAAATTGAGTTGTTCTTTCACCCACTCCGGTGCCCATTGCTCCAAAGTGCCAGCCACATTCTGTTACAGTTTTTCTCCTCTCTCATCGTTTGTACTTGCTTTCCTTCGCTCACCATACTCATGTCCTCGTGGGTGTTGAATTACCAGGCGTAGACTAGTTCTGAGGGAGGAAGTACTAGTGCTTACCGGTTGATGGAAACGTTTGAAGGGCACGTAGTGGTAGCAGAACAAGATGTTATTAGAACTCAGATGCTGAGTT
>JBBPNE010000436.1:0-21883 GCA_038090735.1 Xerocomellus amylosporus | reverse complement strand
AACCGGACCGACCAAAGGACTTTTTGACGCACAACTTGTTCTGGAAGCGTAGTGGCAAGTCGATCTTTGACACTCACCCGCTTCGATGCCTGATCCTTTTGCAGGGTTCAAAGATCCGTATTCGCGTGAAGAGCAAGCAAACTTTGCAAAGTGGTAGGTCGAGCTACAAGGCTCCATAGTTCCCATTCGCGTTTTGCTTACCCCCATTTTCCAAGTGATTCTATGTGCGCTGGCAAGTTTTCACTCCATGTCTTTCTCGCCCTTCTCATGTTTCTTTTTCCCCACAGGATCCGAGCATGTTGCTTCTGGAGGGCAGCCCGCGGTCCCCTCCTTCTGTATTCACCCGCTTTTCCATGCGCCGTTGAGCGCCAGTAACGCTCCGCCAGGGCAAGGTTATATCTCAAGGGACGGGCATCAATTCATGTGTAGGAACCCAGCACCTGCACAGCAACCGTTTCACGTGTGCGTGCTTGTAACCAAACCGCCAAGAGTGCAAACTGACCACCAGCTATCAACAGTATCTTCTTGATCGATAGGTAACCGAGTTGCCTCGGGTCAGGATGTATCGTCCTCACAAAATTCCCTAGGTCAATGTCAATGAACAAGAATGACAGGCAGCCGCTTGAAAACTCGCCAGTGTGTGGGAGGATACGTTCGCGCATGAATAATCGACTCGGGGCAGTCTACGCTGCCCTGCACAACTTCTGGACCGCCCGTCAAGCTGCTTTCGGCGTCCGGCGTGATGCGAACACTATCATTTTACACAATCAGGATACGCAATCCGTGTGCGAAAACGACACCACGAGATCGCCGGATGAGCTCCTCGATCTAGTTCTCCCAAATGCCCCCAAAGGCGGCAACAATTTCGACAAGGCTCTCAAGGCTGCCGATGTGGCCATAACGAGGTGGTGGGACGACATGCGTCCACCCGTGATCATCTTCCTTTCTGATGGCGTTGCACCTGTATCCGATTCCCTCGTGCAAAAGCTCTTCCGCCAAGCGGCACAGAAAGGGTGTGTAGTGTTTGTTCAATGTCATATTTGGTGCCAAGCTCACGTTATATGCAGGAAAGGACTTTCGTTGCACGCTATCTTATTTGGTCCGAAAACGACCTCTACCCGGATGAAGCGCATGGTCACCGTCGCACTCGATGCGCGGAACAAGACGCCTACGTTGGCGAGCGCGCCGTCAACCTTCCATGAAGCGCTTGATAGCGTAGGTCGTTTCTCTTGGTTTAAACTAGCCATTAGATCGATCCATATTCTACAGGTCCAACTCTCACAGACCTTCCTTGGAATCGCGGAATCCTTGAGGAAGCCAAGGCGTTGATGCAATGGACGGCAGGTTAATGCAATACTATGACATATCCTCTTCGATATATATCATTTCTTGATTTTACATATGTGTACCCATGCATGGAAGGGTTCCTTAAGGTGTTGACTACCTTGCGATGATGCCAGCTATTTCGTTTCGTAGTATGGAAAGAAATGTATGGTGTTGTTCTTTGTACACAACATGCACTGTCGGAGATTTCTTAGATCCCTTGCCTTTTATCTCTTCTTCGTGGGGGTAGGAGCACGAGTATTCCTTGTAGTATCCATGCTGGCGAGTCTTCGTCGCCCTCGTCGCCCTCATTTGTAGTTCCTCCGATGTAGCTAGATTAATCATTGATCTCGGGACCCCCGATGATAATTGATACGAAACGGGAATATGCCCCTCAGCGCTATGCCAAAATTCCTCGTAAACATTAAATGTATTAGTTTGTTGATTACATGCGTGCACACAACCAATGGTTTGACTAGGGGTAACACTCAACTCTACCCGCGGTCTCCGTTGGAATCCAATTCATTGCTCAAACAGGCGAACACGCCTTATCCGAGGATTGCAACCTTGGTCTTCTTCTTCTTCTTTGAGCCGCTGAATGATCTCCAACTGTCTACGCGAGTCTCTCTCGACTCTAATCACCGGATCATATTCAGAACTCAATATGGTGGGTTGCGGCAAAAACACGTACCTTCCCATGCCTTGTCGTCTTCCGCCTTGCGTTTCCTAGCAACAACCTCCTCTTCCTTTTTGCGGGCCTCCAGGCCTTCGTTGGCAAGATTCATCTTTATCGCCCTGAGTGATGTCAGTACTTTGATCGCAAGCAGGCGCAGTCTACTCACTTTCTCCTCCGAAGTTCCTCTTCAATCAGGACCTCCTTGATTTTCTCCTTGAGCATGATCTTCCACGGGGTTGTCAGGCCCTGGGCCTTCATCTTTGGATCGTCAGCTAGATTCTTTAGACGTGGATCATCGTCAGTGAGATTTGGAGGTAGGGATAGGGCGCGGAGGAGGGTCGAACGAGCTGAAGCGATTGCCGCGTCAAGTTCCGTCCGTTTGTTAGTGTCGGACAGCTCAGCCTCGGCCTGTCAATTGATAGATAGTTAGGTAAGCGTCGTCATCAGAGAACGAGCGTTACAACTAGCGTACCTTCTTTAGTATATCAAACGCATCTGGAGCACGAGGGTGGGGAGTCTTGTCAGGATGGATGACTTTTCATGGAAAAACGTACAAATTCGTGCAAGTTATGGATAGGTTGGAGGGAGAGGCGTTTCCAAAGATCGAACCAATCGCATTCGTCAGCATGCTCTTGATATAATCACATAAATCAAGGTAGGGAGGATTGTGCTCACAGAGAGACAACTGTCGATATTTGCGCTTTACATCTTCCGGCTTTGCGGTTTCGTCGAGGGAAAGGATATCATATGGACTGTAAAGTGTCGCTGTCAGATATACTGGTGAGCGGGCAGGAGGCTTGCACTGCTCACTTTAGCTTGAACGCTATGAGTATTCGCTCTACTTCTACCTCGCGTTGGAACGCGGACGCCTCTCGAGAAAGCAACTGCTCTAACTCGAGGTCTGGTGGGGTTTTCGATGACGAATCTGATTTGGGCTTGGATGTCTCGTTGGACATGGCTCACTTTGACAAGTTGGAGCCACCTCGCAGGCACGCGAGTGTGTGGCACGATGCCGCCGGCAAGTCACGTGTCACCTACACCTTTGAAGTGCCGGAGTTGCCGATCGTCGCCGACATGTTGACCAGGTTCATACCATTGTCGCACTGGCCAACGCTGGCAAGTCCTTCTCATCCATTTCAGCTATTGCTGACATCGTACAGCATCCAGTTCATTGCCGCGCCACTCAGACACGTAATTTTGCCTCACAGAGCCCGACTCAGCTGCAGTCATGGCTTTCACGCTCGCCGAGTGCATCGTGGCGGCCCATCAAGTTGATATTTAATGCTCCCATGTCCACCCACTCTCCGCCCCCTCGGCCGCCATATTCCCACTTTGCCCGCCAGCACCAAGCCCGTCGACAGCGCCATGCAACCCAGAACCGTAATCTCCTCCTGTACAGTACTGCTGCCGTACGCATTCTGGGATCTCTCTCCATTCTTATGATTCACTTGCCAGCCATATATAGATTGTCTTGGGAGTAGGTGTGACCTATGCGGCTGTCCCGCTGTATCGCATGTTCTGTGCGGCCACGGGATTCGCTGGTACCCCCTCAGTCGTCTCTACATCATCGGGTCGGTTTGATCCCTCTCGACTTGTACCTGTCGACGGAGCGCGTCGCATTCGCGTGCATTTCAATGCAGACCGTTCGGAAACACTACCCTGGAAATTCTTTCCCCAGCAAAAACACGTCGATGTCTTGCCTGGTGAATCTAGTTTGGCATTCTACAAGGCCAGAAACGAGAGCAAAAAGGATGTTATTGGAATTGCAACATACAACGTGACTCCTGATCGGCTTGCGCCGTACTTTTCCAAAGTAGAATGCTTCTGCTTCGAGGAGCAAAGGCTCCTCGCGGGCGAAGAAGTCGACATGCCCCTTCTCTTTTTCATAGACAAGGACATGCTCGATGATCCTTCGTGTCGGAATATAGACGACATTGTGTTGAGCTACACATTTTTCAGGTGGGCCGTCCGCACCGTCTGTTGCGTGGTGTTCTTGCTCATATAAACCAGGGCTCGCCGAAACGCTCACGGACACCTCGAACCCGACGCGGCAGATGACGTGGTACAAAAATCGCTCGGATTCGACAATTACGAGCATGCTCCACGGCAAAAATAGAGAAGTGGTGGTATTTTTGGAGTGTACAGCTTGGAGTATACCCGCCAATCCCTACTTGCTTGATTCGTTGTCGTGGAACTGCCCATATATCTCATCGAGGTCAGATGTATTTGCTCGAGTCCGCGATTGATTGTTATAACAGCGAGGGGTGCCCCAAATTCGCTTGGACGATCTAAACGATCAGTGAAACAGGGACGCCAATCATTTAGTCTAGGCGAGTTGTCATCCAGCGCACCATGTGGATGTGAACAACCATATGGATCATCGTCGAACGTGATTGCAATGGCCTCCTCGCTGCGATAGGACCAGACCCGATCCCAAGCTGATGAACGACGCGAAGAAAGCGGATCTTGGTGATTGCAGACCGTTCATTTGGGCAGAGTCGGACATAAGGGTGGTTGTAGAACGGAACGGGTGTATTTAAAGTGGTAGTAGGGACGATCAACTTTGATACTCGCTGAGTTGGTGCCAGAGCGCAACCAGCCTAGTGTGTCCTCGCCGCCGTTCATGCCCTCCTCGAGCCCACAGTGGGACAGTCGCAACCGCGGTTTCATTTCGCCAGCGGAACTGCAGCAGCTCAGACAGTCCAGCCCGGGCAGAGACGTACACGACTTTCCAGCACGACCCCCAACCAACGACTCCTCCGCCCCCCCGCAGGCGCAAGATAACCCAAACGACAACAGCCAGCACACCATCCAGCCACGGCCCATGCCTCCCTCATCACAGTCCCATGCCCGCACTTCCTCCTTCTTCTCCTTTCGCAGCAAGCCCCACCAAGAACCCGTACAAGACACCTCCCCTAAGAGCCCTTCCCCATCTGCCCTCCACAACAGACGCCCCAGCGACTCAAAGGCTGCATCCCCGACCGACTTTGGTGGCCCCGCACCCCAGATGGGCCAGTCAAAGTCGCTCGGCCCAACGAGATCCCCCGCAGACCAGCAGCCGGACCAACAGCCACGGAGGTCATCGTTAGCTGGCGGACAGCCCACTCCGGCGCCACTCCACCCCGAAATTCGCTCTGTCGTCCAGTTGACCCTTGCCCATGCCCGCAAGGTGTACTTTTCCGGCCCTCTCGTAAAGCGCCTCGAGAGGCAGCCGGACGGTCAACGGCCACTCAAGGACGATGGCTGGGTTGAAGTCTGGGCACAGCTCGGTGGGACAACCCTCAGTATATGGGACATGCGTGACGTAGAAGAGGCAAACAAGCAAGGCAGGGAGGTTCCCCCGGCTTATTTCAACACGACGGATGCCGTGCGTTTCCGCCTTCTAGTGGCTACCCGATGATTTAACGATGATCGTAGTTCGTACAAGTTCTCGGCTCTATCACTGTTCCTACTGCAGATGGCCAGCCTCCAACAAAATTCACGAACGTGCTTACTCTCAATACTGCTGGCTCAAATCTCTTGTTATTCAGTTGTCCATCGACCCCAGCTCTGGTATCGTGGGCAACCGCACTTCGGCTTTCTGCTTGGGAAAAATCCCGACTTGAGGAAATATACACGGCACATCTTATACGGATAACGTTACCCGGCGGTACGATGCACTTCATTCGGCGTTGTCGATGTTGAAGTAATAAAATTATTTATTCTCACAGGCAGGGACACGCACCCGACTCTACAGCGCGGCCGTATGGAAGGTTGGGTGCGCATTCGTGTTGCTGGGCAAACCG
This sequence comes from Xerocomellus amylosporus, assembly GCA_038090735.1. Taxonomy (NCBI): domain Eukaryota; kingdom Fungi; phylum Basidiomycota; class Agaricomycetes; order Boletales; family Boletaceae; genus Xerocomellus; species Xerocomellus amylosporus. Next base: position 16,099 of record JBBPNE010000436.1, on the reverse strand, counting down.
ACTGGAAACGCATGTGGATGATAGTGTCCGCCGCATCACAGTCCGAGGTTCCTGGTCCATCATATGGTGATAGTGCTCGTCCAGGCACGGCTCGCAAGAAGCGCATGTCCAGTCTCTTTTCGCGCGAACAGAGTGAAGATCTGCCACCGCGTCCTGTACTGTCACTCTACGCATCACCGAAACCGAAGGATAAGAAGCAGGCTTTACTGACGCTCAAGGACGTGACTCAGGCGTTCGCAGTGTATCCCGAGCGTCCAGAGCTGATCAATCGGAGTACGTTGATGAAGCTGGAAGGGTTGCTTGGCGACGAAGACACAGCAGGTGGTATGAGAGGACGGGAGGGGTGGCTTCTCATCATGCCAGAGCTCGAGGCTGGAAACACACAAGCATCGGAGATGTTGAAGTGGCTAGTTGGTACGTGTTATCGCTTCATGTGTATCCACCTGCTGACTGGGGCCTCAGCGCTCCACGATGCGTTTGAACTCTATGGACGACCCAAACCCTATACATGGGACCCTCGAGATCCAGTATCAATGATGTTCGCCTATCCTGTCGGGCCTGCTCGGGATGTAAGTCTGCACTCGGTCTTCGTAAACTTTGTCTAACATGTAATCGAAGCTTCTCTTCCTTGACAGAGAGCTCGCAGAAACAACGGATCCAAGGGATGATCGCACGTCGACTATTCGCTCTCGTTTATTGAACGTGTTGCACGAACGTATGCCTCGAATCGACCCCAAGTCACCACTGAATGTTCCCCCTGCCCTGCCTCCCTTATCCATGGGAGCAGAACCCTCTCAGCAGCACCCCCTTCCCGCGCCTCCGACTACTCAAACGATGGGACAATCCCATCCCCAGTTACCTTCTCTGAACTTTGACAGTTCCTCACAAGCTCAATCACAAGCTCATCCTGTCGATTCATCTGTTGGTCATGCACTGACACCTATCACGGAACTGAGTAGTGCTCGCGGGACGCCGACTGACTTTTCACGTGCACCGGGCCCTTCACTGTCAACTGATCAGTCTCATGGATCTCAGCAACATGCTTCAGAGTCAGATGAGCATGAGCCTCTTTCAAGGTTTGTCGCCGCCTCCGTCATATTCGAGAATGAAGAGGGTGGTTTGGTACTCGGTCGGCCTACCGCGTCAAGTTCCCCTCCCCCCAGTGGAACGTCTCGCAAACTCAGTGGGGACTCTTTCGGAAGGGGTGCCGGTTCTCGCCCTGACTCGAAGCTATCACCGAGCACAGAAAATACTACGACAAAGTCACAGGAGACGTTTGGGCCCGGTATGGGTGTTGCAGAAGTCATGGGCATCAAGTTACCCTTTTCGCCGTTGACTTCACCCGAATCACCCTCGTTCTCGACGAATTCAAGCATGTCGGTGCGCTCACCTACTTCCGGAAACCACGGACCTACCCTCCAGTCGCCTGGATCTCCCGGCTCGCCTGGGAAGCCATCAAGATCTCTTCGTAGTTCTCCATCTTACTCGATTATGACCTCCCCCCATTCTTTTTTGGAAAAGGACCTTCCCTCTATTCAAGCTCTGCAGACTGCTCAATCTTTTTCATCTCCACCTTCAAGGTCGCTGATGCGCAGTCCCTCAAATACAGTTCCCCCTGTCCCTGATAAACCCATGTCACCATTTTCGCAGTCTCTATCCTCAACGCCAGTTTCAAAACTTACTCCAGCACCCCCGCCTGCAGACCCCCAGAGTGTATTCACAGATGCACTTTTCTTCATGCAGCAATTCGACGAAAAGACGGCCCCTCCACGCCGCGTGCCCACGACTATCTCCGAAAAGTCAGATTCAACTTCTGTATCAGAACCTAGTTTCCCAGCGCACACACCTCTCTCAGGTGCAGCTTCTCCTTCCCAACGAAGCGGAGTTGGTTCAGAACCTTCGCTTAGCGGCTCCCGGATTGCGCTTGGCCGTAAACCTTCCGGTGCACGTGCTTTGACAACCAGTGGCGGCACTAGCCGGGGACTAAATCCAGATGCCTCGTCACTTTCTTCGCCTGAGCAACAACATCTTCACAGGGCACCCGACAGCGACACTGACACCATGTCTGACCACGATGAACTCCAAGCCGCGCCAGCACCGAAAAAGGGTCAGCTGGACGACGTGAATGCGGATGCGCTCGCCGCGTTGTCGTTCTTGGACGTTGACACGGTTGCCATTCCCGCGCCTCCAAAACAGCCCAGCACGTCCGTAGGGGACGCTGTCAGGCCGCCACCTCTCCGCCCTCAGCCATCACCGCAACCAACAGAGAACTTGTCACCTGCTGGGAGCTCAGATAACGTTGCGCAGTACAAATCCACGTTCGCGCCGTCAAAACAGGCTGTGCAACGCAAGGCGAGGTTACAAGCGCAACAAGCCGCACATCAGGCTGCCGTTAACAGGCCTGGGAGAGCGAACGGGAAGCGTGGGTCAAATTCAAGAGTGTCAGGCTGGAATGAAACCAGCGACGAGGACGAAGAGGAGGAGGAGGAAGAGGAGGAGGAAGAGGATGCCGATTCCGACGACGAGCCCTCGACTACAGGTAGCAAACGACCTTCTCAAACGTCCGTTCATGCACCCAGCCCCTTGCCTGCACCTATCGGTGGCACGCCGACTCGACCACTCCGGTCGCACAGTCGTACGCAATCGCCAGCCGAGGTCCCCACTGCAACTGAAGCAAACCCATATGCCCAATTGCGACACCCCCGTGGTCTTCCGCCTGTCCCGAGGCCACAGACGCAAGGTGATTTTAGTTTTCATTCCGTGAGCTTGAGCTGACGAATGCAATTAGTTGCACCTGGCGTTCAAGATGACTACTTTGGCGGTATGCCTCCTCAACGACGGTTCGTCAGTGATCAACGTTCGCGGACCCCCGATGAAGGTGCTCCAACTCGTCGTCTTTCCGAACTCCATCAGCAGACGGCGCCGCGGCACAGTATCTGGACGCAAGTGCTTGATTCCAGTCGTCAACCTGGAACGTATCAATCGCCTTCGGAGGCTATTCCCCAATCGCAGAGGGATACCTTTATACAACTCGAGCCTGCGTCTCACAGCATAACCAAAGCATTCACTCCGCATGGTTTACTCTCTGCAGGTATACAAGATAAACAAGACCGTTCTGCAAAACGACAGGAGGAAGTTGCACGCGAGAATGGTGCATCTCTGATCAACGTTCCAAACAAACCTCCACCGCCTCAGACTGGTCTCCTTGGGGCAATCACTGCACACGAACGTGAACGCAAGCGTGATGGTGGTGTCGGTGCAGCCTTGACGGAACGTGAACGAGAGAAGAGACTTGCTGAAGACCGTCAGCGGAAACTGGACGACTTCCAGCGTCAACAATTGGAGATGGCTCAGTCTGGCATGTTCGGCGGCCAATTCCCGATGGGCATGAACCCTATGATGGGAAATCCAATGATGAACCATATGATGCCCATGAATCCGATGATGACGGGGACGGGCCCCATGATGCCACCGACCAACCCGATGATGACAGGAGGATTCATGGGGTACCCGAACATGATGCCTGGCTATGGTGGTCAACCGTACATGTTTGCGGCCCAACAAGCGGCCCAAGCAGCATATCAGCAAGCTATGATGGCGTTCTCGGCAGGTGGCGATGGTTTGCATGGTCCATCACCTATGACCCCCATGATGACAGGAGGTGGGATGGGTTTCGATCCTCGGATGTCGATGATGGGGATGCCGATGATGAGTCCAGGGATGCCGATGGGTGGTATGGGAGGTGGTATGGGTATGATGGGAGGTATGGGCGGTATGGGAATGCAGCTGACGGGCGGCTCTCCCTTTGACGCACGTTTCTCTCCTTCCGCTCTGGAGGACTTGAGGCCGCCTGGCGCTCTCGGTGCTCAAACTCGGTCTGGCAATCACTCGTCGCGCAACAGCTCCGCTGGACAAGGATCCCCAGCTGGACCACGTCCTGTGGATGCTCCTGATCGTCCTCCTAAAAACTGATGAGTTGCTCGCTGGTATCGTGACGCGTCGACTATGCCTTCGTTTTTGCCGTTTCAGAGTTGTTATGACCTCGATTACTTGTTTTCGGCCGGTATCATGTTTGGTGTTTTCGGTGTCCCGGACGTTCTAGTAGCACTCCATCTCAATTAATTTTCTGCATTGTCGTATCATGCTCACGGTCAGGTCTGTCGTAGTTGTGGCATTTTATGAGCATGACTCGTCACGATGCCGGATCCGAGATGCGACTTTGTCATGAACTATCTTCGCTTGTTCGTTCAGCGACAACATATATGTGCTGAGACTCCTAGCACGCTCATCAACCATTCATGAAGCACAATGGGTGTCAAGTCTCTCTGGAGTCTTCTCGCACCCGTTGGCCGTCCTGTTCCGTGCGTGTATCATATCTCATAGGGGTATACCACACTCACAGACAGCCTTCAAAAGGCTTGAAACTGTCGAAGGCAAGGCGCTCGCAATCGACTCGAGCATATGGATCTACCAATTCCAAGCCACCATGCGCGACAAGGAGGGTCGCGCCCTCGTGAACTCGCACGTCTTGGGCTTTCTTCGTCGTATATGCAAGCTCCTGTTCTACGGCATCCGTCCAGTGTTCGTCTTTGACGGCGGTGCGCCTGCGTTGAAGCGAAACACGATCGTACGTGGTTTCCACGCGCGTCTCCGACGATGCGTTCTGTTCTCTGACGTCGGCTCCCATTTTACTCTAGTCCGAGCGCAAGAAGAAGAAGAGCGGTGCCGCTGCGAGTCATGCTAAGATTGCGGAGAGACTGCTCGCGGCGCAGTTGAGACGAGAAGCGCTCGTTCATTCTCAAGCTTCCCGGTACGCACTGCATATTTGGTATTTGGACATGCTACTGACTGGCGAGCGAGTTAGTCCATCTTCTTCTTTGTCCAAGAGCAAACAAAAGGTGCCTGTGGGCCCCGTCGTTCTCGACGAGAACACAGTATACCTCGAGGATATCACCGGTTCTGTAGCAAAGACACCCGCGAAGAAGAGAGACGCGCCAGTTTCATCACCGTCCTCGAAGAAGAAGAACAGGTTTCACGACCATGATCCGTACAAACTGCCCGAGGTCAACATGGAGGAACAAGTTGCGAAAGCGACGCGAACGAATGCACCCGATCCCCGTTTAGCCACCGAGGAAGAGTTGCGCGCGTTCATCGAGGAAATGCGTCCAGAAGACTTCGATGTCACGTCACCCGCTTTTCGCGATCTTCCGACGGAAGTGCAATATGAGATCGTCGGCGATCTTCGTTTGAAGTCGAGACAGACTTCGTACAAGCGCTTACAAAACATGTTGAGGAAAGCCGCTACCCCGTTGGACTTTTCCCGGCAGCAGATCAAGAACCTTCAACAACGTAATGCGCTCACGCAGCAGCTTCTGATGACGACGGACAGTATCGGCAGGGCTCATATCACCATTCCTGTTCGTATCGCCAGCGAACGCAACAGAGAGTATCTCCTTATCAAGAATGAAGGCGCGGATGGAGGGTGGGTTCTAGGTATCCGAGACGAAGGTACCCGGACAAAGCCGATCGAGATTGACCAGGATGCTCGGGCTCCCGTGAACGACGGCGACAGTGACAGTGAGATGGAAATGGAGGAAGTCAGCATGTACGACACCAACTGTCCGCTATGCAATGTACTGATGAGGTTTCGTAGACCAAGTGTCGTTCCACCCGATCCGGACCTTCGGGAATATCAGCAAACCATGGCCTTGTCTGCGATTAACAGGCGATCGCAGAAGGGTACGGTGGCCCAGTCAGTACAGCACCGCGCAAAGCCACAGCCGTTGTTTGATATGGATATGGATGACGCTGATGAGCTGCCTCGGTTTCCCCTACCAGAGTCTGATGAAGAAGATCCTGAACTTGCTGTTGCCATACAAGCTTCGCTTGACTCTCGACCCTCGTTGGCTCAAACAAACTTGCATTCAGCAAAGCCTTCGTCTAGCCAGAGCATAATCCAGCCACCACAGTCCGCTGAAGAATCTCTTGGTCGGAGTCCGCTAGCTACAGCTCCCTCTGCACGTCTCCACTCATATGATGATGACGATGATTTATATGCATCTCCGTCTCGACTCGAAACAGTATTGTCCATTGCGGGTGCTAGACCTCCAGGCAGGACTTCAGGAAGTTACGCGCGACAGACTACTCAATCATCATTCTTTGGAACGCCGTCATTGCTATTACCTCAGGAGATCCCCGTACACCCATCTTCGGCGGTACCTCCCAACAAGGACCGCACGGAGGCTATCAATGCCGCAAGGTCATTGGAAGAGCCTCCGCGATCGCCGCTCTCAAAACCATCACCTCCGTCTCCTGAACTTGGCAAGGCTTCACCGGACTATCCCGCTGACGCTGCTGAGGAGTCAGACGTTGATGACGACATGGAAGAAGTAGTCGTGGTTCCGTCCACCTCTGGATCTCTGCGCAGCGTTCTCCCTCCAGCACTATCTCCACCTCCGCCCATAGTCGGAGACAACCGTGATGACTGTGTACAGAGATCGGGCCCTCGCGTATCATTCGGTCTGCCCCGACCATCATCTCCGATTCCAACGCTGTCGTCTCCCGCAGTCCATGTACCAGAAGAGGATAGCGACTACTCAGCCATCGAGTGGTCCCGGTCGCCTTCTCCCATTGGTGGGCTTTCAACAAACGACGTATCCGCTGTTGAACGTCAAACGGAGAAGGAAGAGAGTTGGGACGCCGCGCAAGAGATGGATCCTCATCAAGAAGCGGGAGAGTTTGCCCGGTTCATCTCTCAGATGAAAGGGAAGGACTTGGACACCGTCAAGGACGAGATTGATGAGGAGATCAGAGAGCTGAATCGACAAAAGAAGGCGGCGATTCGCGATTCTGAAGACATCACGCAACACATGATCTCCCAGATTATGGTATGCGTTTCGTTTCGGTGTTTTGCAAGTCTTTGACATTTTGATCGATCCAGCTCATGCTACGCCTATTCGGTATTCCGTATATTACCGCTCCAATGGAAGCGGAAGCACAATGCGCTGAGCTAGTGTCCTTGGGGCTAGTGGATGGCATCATCACCGATGATTCTGACGTGTTCCTCTTTGGGGGAATGCGGGTCTACAAGAACATGTTCAACCAATCCAAGACAGTCGAGTGCTTTCTGCTATCTGATTTGGCTCGAGAACTCGGCCTCGAACGCGACACCCTGGTTCGCTTAGCGTATCTACTGGGTAGCGATTACGTGGAAGGGTTGCCTGGAGTCGGCCCAGTCGTGGCCATGGAGCTTATAAAGGAGTTTCCTGGAGAAGACGGCCTTCATAAATTCAAGGATTGGTGGACCAAGGTTCAGAGCGGACGGGACCGAGAGGAGGACAATAATACCAAGTTCAGAAAGCGATTTGTAGGTTCACGCCCTGAAATCTCCCACAGTATGGCTCTTCATACTGATTCGTCCGACGGCAGAAAAAGAAGTTCAGGGATCTCTACCTTCCGGCGGAGTGGCCTAATCCCCTTGTTGCAAGTTGTCACCCCAATCTGTCAATGCTGACCTAACTCATATTGTCAATCTACAGAGAGACGCCTACTATCATCCTACCGTCGACTCGTCAGAGGAACCCTTTAAATGGGGGATGCCTGACCTTGATGCACTTCGGCAGTGCGTGATTTTAGCGAGAAGGGGCGCGGATACTCATCAATCATGAACACAGCTTCTTGCGTGAAGAGTTGGGCTGGAACGAGACCAAGGTCGACGATCTCTTGCTACCGATCATCCAGAAAATGAGCCGGCGTAATCAGGCAAGGTTTTCCTCATTTGAGGGTTGTTGCGAGTTGCTCACGTCCACCACAAGGCCACTTCCGCGAACAGACAAGGAAGTCTGAACGCCTTTTTGGAAGTAGAGTCCGGAGCCGGATCTTATGCTCCGCGAAGACGGCAAGTATATTCCAGCAAGCGATTGCAACAGGTGGTTTCCGATTTTCGGAAAGAGCGGGTAAAAACACAAGGTCGAGACACGGAGTCTTCTGTCCCTTCCCAAGATAGCGATTTTGCTCCCGAGGACGAAATAGGGCCATCGAGAAAGCGCCGCAGGACAACGGCATCGAACAAAAGGAAGAAGAGCCCAAAGAGGGCTGGGATTCAGACGGGGAAGACCCGGCAAAAGAACAGGGCTCGTAGTGTGAGGCGTAAAGACACGGACGCCGGTATAACAGCATGCACCGAAGAGGAAAGCATGGATGACGGAGGTGCTCTTCCAGCTAGTCCAGTTCCATCACGACCTCTTGGGATCCAGTTGCGCCCTCGACCGGTGCCTGAAAAGAAAATGGATGCAGGCCTTGCCGAAGACTCAGCGTCATCTACCGATCAACTTTCAGAATCATAATGTGATCCATACATATATGTATAATTTCTCGATGCTCCGTCGCTGTTGAAGATTTATGGAGATTATCTCGATTGACAGCGACTAGTGAATTCCATTTTCGTCTGGTCTGATGCGAGACGTCGTATACAGTAGCCGCGTTCAAACCCCCCATTTTCCGGGGAGCTTTGAAAAAGTTCTCCCGAGATCTGACAAAGGCGGACAAAATCTACGGCAAGGTACGCCAGTACTACACAGCCTACTCGTCGCCATCCTCGGTCTCTTCCCTCGCCTAGGTGAACAGTCGATTTGTTGTTCCGGAATTATCATGGTGTGGAGCATACCTTGTTCTCATCCAGTCCGCCAAGCTCTTGCACGAGGCCAGAGAACGGATACTCCCGAGGTACGGTGGGCCTCTCCGGCAGCAACACAAATTTGCAAAGAAAACCAAAGCCAACGAAAGCGGAAGCTGCCAGGGTAAATTGGAACAAGGCTGTCCGAGGATGCACGACCGAAATATCTGGGCCCCACATAGATAGAACTTCCTCGCATTCCGGAACCTAGCGAGCACATGGTCAGCTTCATTGGAATCCACATGGGACCTCGGAGCACTGACGGGATCACCAAAGTTGCGCCTCATTTGTTGGTCCCACCAGCCTCTGGGTGGAAGGGTTTGACTGGATTGCCATGGCAGCTCAGGATAGTCACCGAGTTGATGGTCCCTTTCTTGAGTGGCTGAGGTGGAGGCAGGTCTATACGAGCGGAGAGACTTTCCGGGGTTGAGATGCTGCCGTCTAGCTGCGGCAGAGAGGGCGCGTACGGATATTGGAGAGTTCATCGGCGTTTGGAATGAGGACGGAGCAAGCGACTGGTGCGGTGCCTGCCGGACGAAGACCCCGTAATAAGAGACTCCGGACAGCACTATGGATTAATACTGACGGGGCCATTTACGATAATGAACCGAAGCGACGGAGGCATTCTGTTGACCCTGCCAGCCTCGAATGTATAAAATCTTCGGGGAGACGCTGCGGCCGTTATGCAGTGCGTACCGTGAATTTTCGCGGGCAATCGCTTACCCCCCATCGGCTTATCCCTCTTCACACTAAGCGCTCGCCGTAAGTTGTTATATAGCACCGGTCTGGGCTCGTGCTCTACGGTTTACGGTTCAACCCACCCGGACTCTTGCTGTGCGTAATGTGGTCATTTTTCAATGACCGTTCGCTCTTGACTCCAACTTATATCTTGCTCCCCAGAGTCTGGTTGATGCCCTTGCTTTTGGCACCACCATCAGTATGGTGATCACTTCCTGTATCAGGGACGTCGACAAACGGCTACCTAGGGAGCCGATGCATCGACGTCCCGCTGGTGAAATTATTTCGCCGCTGATCTACACAAACGACCTTGTAAATTTGTGAGTCAAAACGCCATCTCGTCTTCCGCGACATGCTGACTCCGTCGTTCGTTAGTGATCATTGGGACCACATGTTTATAACGAACTGCTGTAAAAGCTTAACGCTCTACAACTTCGACGGACCCCCATCGACCATCCTGGACCTCGGGTGCGGTCGTGGCCTTTGGGCTATCGAAGCTGGTAAACAGTGGCAGGTATGTCTGATCTCACGCTGTCTGCGTATCGCTACTGACAACGAGCCTCAGGGTAGTACGATTGTGGGGTTTGATGTGCAGCCAGTACAGCCCAAGCTCGGCATACTAGATAAGAGCCTAGCCCGCAGGCTCAAGTGGGTCCACGGTAATTTGTACGATTCTCAATTGCCTGTTCTAGACATCTCTGCTCACACGAGTTTATCAGACTCGATGGATTGCCGTTTCTTGATGGTCAATTTGACTTTGTACGGATGGTTCGTATGGGTCTCCATATTCCAGAAGACGAGGTGAGTATGCCATGTTGTCAAGTTGTCGCGTCGCTAATGAGTTGTTTCGCAACTGATAGTGGGGATACGTACTCGCGGTAAGTGTATCGTTACGTTGTTACATGTCGTAACTCATTCATTGCCCTTTTTTGCCCTTGTCGGATGTTCTCAGGAAATTTCGCGTGTTCTTAGCCCAGACGGCGTTTTGGAGGTGCGAAATGACATTCAAACACCCAAATGTATTGGTTCTAACCTTTAGCTTAAGATTATTGAAGAGGACCTTATTTTCCCATCTCAATCCCCATATTCGAGCGTATCCAGAAGTGGGCGATCGTCCGAAAACACGTCACCGCGAAGCTCGAATACTGCTGTATCGAATTACACCCCGTTTACGAAGTCGGACCCCTCGATCGCCGGATCCAACTCGAAGAGCAGTCACTTGCATCCATTACTGGGATCTGCATCATCACTTTCACTCGCAATGCGTGGCGCAAACCTCAAATACCCATCACCTCCGGATCCTCGAGATCACTCTAGGCTCAAGCGTGCATGGGAAGAAATGCTGAGCGACAGTTTCCTCACACCGAACCTAGTTTCCGTTTTGCCATTTCATCTCGGCGCATGGTTTCGCGAGATTCAGACTCATCCACCTCTCGAGGTTCCCCTTCCACCGAGCTCATTGTGCAAGCGAAGTACTCAGCCGACCACCGGATTGCCTGATCTTATTGACCCCGATACGTTGTTCGAGCTCCGAGCATTATCATCGGCCGCGTCCCCGGATTCGGATGATGAAAACGCGTGTTCGCTCGGCAAGAAATCTTCTCACAGGGGTGTGTCATCGTGGGCTTCCATGCATTTAGCACGGAATGTTCGGACCATCGCGGCATGCAAAGAGTCGATATGGCATGCTTACGAGAGACTTTATGGGCAAGATCCTATGATACCTTCGCTCGTGAGATCAGCACAAGAAAAGTATCTGAAGAAGCATTTTGATCGAGTTCAATCTACGACCAATCCACTCCGCGATTATTTTGAACGTGACTGGATCAATTGGGAAAAGTAAGCAGTACGATCTTCGGATGCCTTTCGAAACTAACCGTACGCGTGTTTTAGTGACATGACTGATCGTACCTCTGTGCGAGGCAGCATTCGATCCGAATTGTCTTGGAACGAACCATTCGGAAAACCCCCAGAGTGGCGTGCCTGGTTCAATTCCTTACCACCAAGTGACGAAGCTGAAGACGAAGAGAGGCTCGAACTGTGCCGCAGATTGCGCGGGTTCGTGTGCTTCAAAGATGACATTGCAGCGACGAATGTAGGGCGTCGATGATTCGATTATACCTACTAACGACTGATACCTGGGACGAAGACTCGGACGAAAGTAGCGCACAAAATTTAGACAGCACATTCTAGGGCACGATACCCCCGTAACCAAATTGTATAGTAGTCTGTAGGTATTACAACAACTTCGGCAGTCATGTTGATTCGGCAGTCACGGAAAATGCTGTCAATAGTCGTACTTGACGCCGCCGCACAAACCGAAGCGCCAGAGACACGAGGCTGCGTCGAGGCAACACGGCCCGTCCAGATCCGGGAAGTTTACTAAATCAGGACTTGCCTTCAGCCTTCAGCCCTTTGCCGCTTTCAACGCGATCGCGGAGTCCATTGTACTTGCTCTGCTGCACGATCACTTTTCGCATATCCCAACCTCCTTTACGTGGATAGCCATGGCTGAAGCCCAAGTCCAAAAACCAGCTGAAAAGCCGCGATTGATATCGGAGGCTGACATCACCAAATATAAAGTATGCCCAACCTCTTTTGTACAATCGCGACTGCAGGAGTTCTGATCATCGTGACTGGATTTCTTAGACAGCTGGAGACATCGTAAACGATGTTATGAAAAAACTCATCGCTCTCTCTGTTGAGGGGGTCAAGGTCATCGATCTTTGCGTCGAAGGGGACAAGCTCCTCGAGGAGGCAACTAAGGGTGTGTACAACAAGCCCGTCAAGGGCCCGGGCGTCAAGGTTTCCAAAGGCACGGAAACAAATTTCTCTCTCCATCTAACGCATTCTCACAAAGCGGATGGTGTAGGCATCGCCTTCCCGACTTGTATCTCTGTCAACAACGCCGTCGCCCATTTTTCCCCTCTTGCGTACGTTTCCGAGCCCGCTCCGAGCTCTTCGATTTGATTGATTCTGCCGATGTAGCTCAGATTCCCTCGCTTCCCAAGCACTGGCTAAAGACGACGTCGTGAAGCTCCACATCGGAGCTCACATCGACGGATTTGCGGCGATCAGCGCAGAAACGATCGTCGTTGGCGCAAGCGAGGAGAATCCAGTGACGGGAAGACGTGCCGATGTACTCAAGGCAGCTTGGCATGCTGCTGAGGCTGCGCTGAGAGTGGTGAAAGTCGGGAACAAAAACTGGGCGGTCACGGAGGCGGTCGCAAAAGTGGCTGCGGCTTGGGACTGCAAACCGGTAGAAGGTACGTGCGACCGATCGAGAGATAATCGTGACTGGAGGGACGCGTTCATGGTTGAACAGGGATGCTCTCGTGTCAACACACTCAGAATGTGATAGACGGGAAGAAGCGTATCATCCTGAACCCGACTGAAGCTCAAAGACGGGACACTGAGACGATTACATTCGCGGAAGATGAAGTGTATGGCATCGATATTCTTGTCTCGTCAGGGGAAGATGGAAAGGTATGCTTGAGTAATAATCGGGAGCGATCGGGCATTAATTGTGATATATCAAGGCAAGGGTAGAAGACTCAAGAACGAGTGTTTATCAAAAGGAAGGGGCCGTCACGTATCAATTAAAGCTGAAGAATTCTCGTGCTGTGTTTTCCGAGATGCAGAAGAAGGCTGGCGCATTCCCGATCAACATCCGCGTCCTGGAGGACGAGAAGAGGGCCCGTCTTGGCCTCCAAGAGGCCGTCTCTCATGGTCTCGTGAAACCATATGAAGTGGTGTAAGTGATGGCACTTTGGTTGATATATTGCCTTTCTGATCTCCTTCTACCAGTTACACTCCCGCAAACACGTTTGTGGCTGCATTCCATTTCACCGTCGCCATCCCCCCTGCTGGTCCTTTGTTGATCACCCATCCACCTATCTGGTACAAACCAGAGCTAGTCAAGACCGAGAAAGAGTTGGAAGATGAGGAGCTCAAGAGCCTGTTGACGAAGCCACTGCGAGAAACCAAGAAGAAAAAGAAGGTAGAAAGTGCAGATGTCTAAGCCAGGTGATTAGACGATAGATGATTGCAAACTATTTGTCGAACGACGGTTGTGATGTACGAACACCGAATCGAAATACTTGACCCGTTACTTGTACTCTGACGTTCCCGCCTCCACCTCCGCCACGATGTCTGCCTCTTCGCCAAATTCCCCTATCGTTCGAACGACGAGATCGACGTTCTCCAAGAATCCATTGACTGATAGACGTGCTAAACGGACGGTTAACGTCTGAAATGTCCTGTGATGCGTCGACTGTCAGGAGCGCGAGTCAGAGCAAGGGACATAAACTGACGCGATCAGTTCGTCGCCTTCTACCGTCAACGTCCGTTTGACAGCCTCCTTCTGTAGCTCAGCGTCGACATCGATGACTTGCTTTGCGATCGTGGCGTGCTTGTTGCTCGCGAAGGGGATACGGACAGTCCTAGATCCGGGCCAGGCATGAAATAAACAGGCATTCGGACGATCGGGTGGGCGTGGAGGGTACTCACACAGTATGCCATGCTGTGTCGGACATGGTGGTGGTGGATGTCGATCAAGTCGCGGCATCGTCTCAAAGATCGGTCTCGGAACGCGCACCGCTGAGATCATGGCTTGAACCAGCCTCTCCATACACCACACCGAACTCGACGCTCAAACGCAGGCCGATATCTGAACCAAACCGGTACTCAACTCTTCTCAATCGCCTCCTCAAGATCTACTGTATTGATTCGGATCAAAAGCTCAAGGTTTCGATCGTGAGACCTATATCATATCTGTACGCATTTCAAAAGTGTATCTTACAATTGGGCAGGTTACGGTCCACCTTTGGAAACCGAATTGACGAGCTAACCGATCAATTCAGAGTTGAACAAGAATATTGAGTGGCCAAACCCCTGCACCCACGCGATCAAGGGGTGTCCAAGGCTACCTGGACCAGTGGCGTTTAAGGTTCCGAATGAACCCCTTGCAACTAAGCTGCATCACTCGCGGCTTGAAGCTTGAAGTCTAGCACTAGGTACGACAGCAATCGCCCAGTTCCCGTAGTCACCAGGAACACCCCGCACGACGTGGCAAAATTGGTCCCCGTTTTGAAGATTTACTTTATACCGCATCTGATATCAGGTTGTTTTGACAGTCACTGACAATTGTCAATTATCGCCCGTTAACCGTCGGTCCTGAATAAATCGCTGCCTGTCGCTCAAAGTTTTTCTCTGCAGTTCTTGATACATATGCCAGTGTATCGATAACCGTTATGACAGGCAACTTCAAGTGGAACCGCGAAACGTTACACGACTGTCACACTGGCAGTGTCTGAATCTGCCGTCGAGCCTGTCCAACAAATCGCCTAGTAATGCGGGTGTAGCAGCAATACCCGAGCCTGCGGAAGCCCGGGCCGCCGCATCAGTATGTGTATACGAGAGCAAGGCCCTTCCTTCTGTGGCGTCGACGTGATTGGTACTAGCACGGAAAAATCGTCTTTCGCTGGATTGCCAGGGTCAGCGGTCACCAACTCCGTAAACGCTGCAGTTGGGTATATAAAAGCAAGATAACGACGATACAGCACCCGAAAGAAAAGGAAGCATACAGCAGGTCGTAAGAAACACCATTCTTCTAGTCTCCCCTAGGCAGACCCAAGAGTCGGGATGCACAATGTCGTCCACCCTCCACTAGTAGGGTCTGCTTTCATTCGCACCCCCGACACCGTAGGTCAACAATTCGCCTCAGAGTCGATGTGACCGACGCCTCTGAGTACTCATAGAACAAGGAAGGATGGCTCAAACGTTGCATGTCGTGAAGGTCGGCCCGAACGCCCGAGCCGCGTCTTAGCCACACTGGCACCCTTTGATCCCTCAATGTGAAACGTATCAAGTAGAGAGACAATTACCGCACAGACGGCCTCAGGGGCCCGCGACACTCCTGCCCACACATTAAAAGAGACTGCTGAGTGGATGAAGGGGAAGAAAACGCAGCGGCGAGCCTACATTACGTCCAGGATTGTCGTCGTTCTCATCGAAGCAATGTTCTGCTCGAAATTTGGATGCATCCAGATCAAATCCAGAGAATACATCTCGTCTCGAGGGATCGCCGCCTGCAAAGGACGCGAATGCGAAGGGTATAGTATGTATGTTATTACTACTAGACACCACGTATCCACAAACCCATGGTTCCTGTCATGTTGCCAAATGATGATCAGAAATGCACAACTTTGATCTGGTGTTTACATACCCTTGGGATGATTCGAGTTCGGATGCATGAGACAAGGCTCGCTGAGAATCATAAGAATGTCGCACCTTTAGGACCGGGCTGGCGACGCTGTCACTGACGAACCAAGGTCGAATTGGTGCTCGTACTGTATCTCACCATCAGCCTCTGACTGGTTGTCAGAGGATCCCAGAACAGTGAATAAGTCAGAGAATCTAAAGTGGAGGCGAATCGGAGGTGAATCGGCAAGTCCAAGTCTAACACCCCAAGCCACACTTATTATTACTGTTCCCCATCTGATGGCGGCGAAATTCACTTCTCAAGAAGTTCATGCGCGACCGAGCCCAAATTTGTCGTCGTCCCAGGGCGTCCCAGGTTGAGTTCTCCCTCGACTAGTTGCCGGGAGGTGAATTGCGTCTTTCCGGATGCGGCTCGGGTCGATTCCTGCTCCTCACCTCGTCGTTAAAAGTGATCCAAATTGCAGT
>JBBPNE010000435.1:5530-21917 GCA_038090735.1 Xerocomellus amylosporus | reverse complement strand
AGTGCATCGTCAATAAGACTCAGGCAAGCGGCGTTTGTGCGGTCCTCTGCAAGCGCTTGACGCAACCGAGACCAAGTCTTTCGGTTTTCAGTGGTGAGCACGCCGATAGAGGTACGAGCAACCTGCATGTCGACGTGCGAGATGAGCGAAAAACGTTGGAGTATGAATTGATGATTGACGGACCTCCGTTATAGGGGTCTTATCTGCATCCTGCACAATAGCCTGAAGGTTCCGCAATACCTCGCGTTCGGTCAACAGAGGCCGTTTCTCCTCGTCGAGCTCGTCGAACCAGTCTGAGTGGGCCATATCGTTCAAACCACGAACGACAACGAAAAAGCAACTAGTGATACGTACAAAACTGTCCTCGTCTGAGGACGACAATGTGGCAAACCGCCTCGTTCGCGACCATCTTGCAGCCCCTCTATTCCCTCACGGTCGACGTCCATCGATGATTGATCGACGGAAATCCGCACCTGTGTTGGGATCTGCGCTGTTCTGAACAACCTCGTGTATTGGTCCATGTCGAGCGGACGCCACGCACGACATCGGCACGCCCGTAACGGAGGGCGCAAAAATGTGTGTTTGATACATCCTTTGTTCTCTGGGCCGTGCGAGAGGGCTTGGCGTCGAGCTCGAAATGTGGCCCGCAATCGAACGATGATTGTTGGGCGTTGAGGTGTGATTCGGGTGTTAGTGATGTGCAATGACGGCCCGTGCGGATTGAGGTTCCCCGCGGACGGGGATCATTGGAAGCGACGTATTCTTGATATGTCCACCCGCGAGTGTTCCAGATGCTCCTCCAAAGACAGCCGAGCTCCTGTGACTCTGACAGGACACCGAGAAGGTGGACGACCGTGAGGGACGCGCCATGATACCACCTGAACATGGCAACCAGCGATTCTTGCTGGACCCCCTTGTCGAGCTGGTTCATACAGCAAGTGTCGCTCCATGCCCACCGGAAGCAGAGAGAGCTCACAAGCTCACAGGATTTGAGTAGCTTGCCAATCATGGGAGACTCCGGCAGCCCGTATATCAATCAACCATCTGGAATGTCGGTTCATTGGGTTGCCACCTGCGCGACAGCATCACGAATCAGTAGAACTTCTTCACTTCTATCTGGATACGTGCATGGTCGAGTCAAGTCGTTATTGAAGACTGCAGCTCGTCGTAGATCGGGAGCTCCTCGAAAGCTGCTGCTTGTTATGTTTTGTCATAGAGACGTCCGGTAACGGTGTCGATGAGCACACGTGGCACGTGGCGGATAGTCTGCTGGACCACATTTCGAATCGTGCCAGTTGCGTCGATATACTGATCACGAAGCTCTGTCCAAAACCAATTAAAATTCTCTGTTGGCTGCAATATCCACAGAATAGCTGACCGCGAATTTGTGGATCTGGAGATCGTTCGAGCTCTGAGAGCATCACCTCGGATGCCTCAAACGCTTCGCTATGACGCCGCATGCAGTGTAATGCGGCATGCTTCCCCTCATACCCTCCATGGGATGATGGGTCGAGCTCGATAACCTGGATAGTATGGATCACTGAGGCCCGTCTGATGTACGGGAAATACGATCCATACCTCATTGCTGCGCTTAAGGAGAATATTATTGAGATTGGTCGGGTCGAGTGACAGTGCATTCGAGTAGTATCCAATGGCCTCGTCATGCTTCTTAGGGTCCCTTGCAGTGTCGCCCAGCTTCTCTAGCTTCTCGACACAACGGCTTCGAAAGTCTGAGGGAGATCATTGAATTAGCCCCGGCTATGTCATGGTTAGAACCCCTTACCAAGTTCCCACTGCGCTCGCCCATCATCGGTGCTCGTGTACTTTGGTAGCCCGTTCTGGATTTGTTGAAAATACTTGATCGCCTGCATGAAACGACCATCCCCTTCTAGAATGTCGCAAATGACGCGGTAAACGAGAAACCTCGGAAGCTTGAACTAATCTGAAAGAATGTCACTGTCGATATTCGAACCATCACGGAGAACATACCTTGGCTGAGGTACTCAATGCTTCGTGCGCTGAACCACGAATCAACACCCTGCTCGCCCACTTGACCAGCACAGCGTTCGGGGCGGAGGGGCCGAGCGACAATGCAGTGGAGTAGGCCTCGACTTGTTTCTCGATGTTTGGTGCCTCATCTCCAATTTTCTCCAGTGTCGTGATGCATCGATGCATAAACTCTGATGGTACGGATTAAATACTCTACCCTAATGCGTGACGCCCAAACTCACCAGAAAGCCAGTCAAAGATGAAGTTGTCGCCTCTCGTATCCGCGTTTAATGTATTCGCAATCTCGAGAAGAGACTGTGCCGTATTATATATGCGACCTTGAGCATACAGGGATTCACATTGATGCTTCTACTCGTGTGCACGGTTGATCCGGGATGAGTTTGTGTTGGGACTCGGCAACTTCAATGCGAAGTTCCTGGTTCATTTGTTCGAGATGTAGAATGTTGTTTTCTAACAGACTTGGATGTCAGTGCCGGTCAGGAAAGCGCAAGGCATGGCCAACAAACGCACTTGAGTTCGTTTGGTCTGCACGTAGTGACGTGATGGTCTCGTTCAGCTCCTGGACAGTTTGTTTGAGATGCGTAATGTCGGTATCTAATGGACGTGAGTTTCAACGGAGTGCTGAGACGAGCGGGAGAAAGATCTCCAGTGTGCGTGGGAATTCGAGTAACGTGGCGTGGCGAGAATGGCTTGGAACGCGAGTTGGGGCGATGGGAGATGGGAGTGATGGTGGACATCGACATCAAGCGGTCGTCCACGCGGATGGGACTGGGGGTGATGTTAGATCGGGTGCAAGCGTGGGTGCAACCCGTACCTTGTCATAATCGCGGTCGTTGCGAGAGCGTCTTGCGGGGGCTGAGCGGGTGCGAGCTGATAGGAAGCTTCGTCGAAGCTTACCTGTTACTTTCATCTTCCACGTCTCGCCCTGCCTCGTGCAAATGGTCCAGACCTTCCCATAAAGCAAGAACATCGCCTTGTTCTAAATGAAACAGACGAAAAGGTCCGAGGCCTCGTGCTGCCATCGCGTCCAGGTGACCGCTGGACGCTGGTGGACTCGTCACTCAACCGACGCCGTACATCGCCAACATGGTCTTTGCATTCGCGTCCGAACGGTCGTGGAGCAAGGTAATGATCTGGCAAGCACCCTTGAGGTGCACAAGCGTATGTGGACAAGAGAGTGGATGTAGCAACGTGAAGTGGGCATTAAAGTCGAGGAGGGAAAAAGGAGAATGCACACAAGGCCAGCTCGCCAATGTGGGACTTGCGAGAACCGCACATGCCGATCAGGAGGACAGATGGTGTCGCCGACGGCGTGAGTGCATTGGGTATGACGGGTGTGACAGTCGCGTGGGTAGCGGGTGTGCTTGGGGTATGTCGATGCCTTTGACTTGGATACCGATCTGTATCATACATGAGGGAGTGCGAATAAAAATATACGTGTGCCATACCTTGTTCTCCAGGTCATCTAGGGTATGGCACGGGTATGAACAACACCGCGGGTTAGGGGTGTACGGGTACGGCGGGTACGGGTACGGTGTTCGATTTCCAAACCCGTGGCTATACCGTACCCGTATCACGGTGTTACGGGTACGAACAGGTACGTGGCTGTGCTGAGGGTGGGGTGCGCCGGTGAAAGCGGTGATCCTCCACGACGTGTGTATGCATGGTACAGTATCCAACGCACCATAGAATACTTCCACAGTCCTTCGATTTCACATTCGTAGAAAACTAATGAATACTAATTGGCTGTCATATTTACGAGCTTAGAATCTCGGAGGGCAAGTTCAAACCTTTTCCCCCGATGACGGGCACTGACGACCACTCCTCAGTGAAGTCGCTTTCGACAAACTCATCCTCCTCATGCTCATCGGCATCAAAATCTACCAAAACTGTCAAGACTGCTGTTAAGGTGACTGCTCAGAAGATCAAACTCGTCCTTCCACCTAGGCCGCCTTTGAAAAAAGCTAAAACATCGCAGTCGTCATCCTCAGTCCCCCCCGTAAATGCAGAACCACCTGATGGTAACCCACCCAGTCCCATTTCTGTAGATGACTCGGACGTAGACGTGATTGATACCCCAACCACCAAACTCGATGTCGAGGCAGATCTGAATGAGTTCGTTGGCTTGACTTTGTAGCTTTGTATGCTTAGTATGTCTTCACAGCGGCTCTTAAAAAGACCTGGCGTTCGCCGGTGTACTCGTTTTTCAAGCTCGACGGTGTTTGTATCCAGTATCACAATAACCGCCCGGTTCATTTCTTCCCATGTGGAGCCCACAAGTGCAAGCTCCCGATAGGTGGTGTCCGTCGTTTCCAGGACTCCACGGACAAATCCTCTACTGCTAACCTCAAGCACCACGCCATTGGCTGTTGGGGGAAAGAGGCTGTCGACGCCGCATTTGGTGGACGAGAATCAAAATCTCCTAGCAAATCGATTTTTGCGGCCTTTGCTCGTAAAGGCCAGCAACCGGTGCGACACACACACCGATCTCACACCAATGACGATGTCCGATGAGACAAGTTTATTTTAATTGCCGCAACTACTCACCCCATAAACAGTGCGAAACTACGACTTTCTATGCCACCGGCATGCACTCAGAACAAAACGGTATCCGAGTCCACTCTCGAATCCACTGATGATTTCGGTGATATCTCCCTTGGTACAGCACAACTACCAGATGAGCTTCAAGAGTATCTTCGCCACCCGGTCGAGAAAGTTGCCGATCCTTTGAAGTGGTGGGCAAACAACAAGCTTCTGTACCCCACCTTGCATCGAATGGCTCTGGATTACCTGAGCATTCCACGTAAGTAATCGACTTCACTACTACCACTATGATATCTCACGACGTCATCCGGCTCGCTCAGCGACCTCAACTGCCGTGGAGCGTGTGTTCTCCCAAGGTCGACACCTCCTTCATTTCACTCGAAACCGACTATCACCCTCGTCAACCCGGGCTATGCTCTGCCTTGGTGCATGGGTGAAGTGTGACCTGGTGGCGCATGAAGACATGGTCGAGGCGTTAAAAAGGGCTCCACTTAAGAAGAGGAAGATCAGGGACGAAGACTAAGTAGACTAGGATTGGTTCTTGTACTGACACGGCACTGATACTACCAACGACCCGCGGGTATTTCCACACCGCGAGTAAATCTGTTACACCGCGGGTATGTACGGTATTGACGGGTACGGGTGCGGTGTTGGTTGCCCGACCCGTAATCTTACCCGTGCTATACCCTGTTCTTGAGGAGATGTGGCTGTCGACGCCGAGCGCGCGCTGTAGGGCTTCTTTGAAGCTGCTGAGCGCGGTCATTTTGAGGTAATTGTTGAGCATTAAAAAAATAGTGACCTCACTTAATTACAACGTCTGCGTCTGCGTCTGCCAGTGGTGTGGGTGCTTTGGAGTGGGCAAGACATTTGCACACAGCGAGTGGGGAACTGTCGTTGCCGAAAGTGCGTCTAGACCGGAAATGTGGGGTCAGCCAATCAGAGCCTCCCATTACACGCATTCCAATTCATCCTAGCATAGATTCAGCACCTGCATTGTACCCATTCTGTCACACGCATTCCATCCCGATGATGATACTTTACGCTATTTCTTAACTACTGTGCAAAAGTAACTTGCCTTGGTGGCCTGTGAATCTTTTAACTGACGGCTGGTTCCGAAATCCATACTGTATCAACAGCCAAGGTGTTCAGCATGGGCGTGATGCCTTTTCGAAACATGATTTCGACACCCCCAGAGAAACTTAACGTAAACACAAAGATGAAATGACGAGGCAACAATAGCTTTAAAGGCCTAAAAAGTAACATGACGAGAAAACGCGCAAACGAAAAAGGGAGAATAACATATTCAAGACGCAACACCACAAAATGATCCAACCGTAAACACCACCCTCTTTTCACACCCCATCCGAAATGATGCCCCCAATGCTCAACACGGTCTTTATGCCCCCCCGCACGTCCTGCTCGAGTGGTGCCCGCAAGGGTCGTATCATGGGGTAACCACCATTCTCAGACACAGATGGCAACGCAGGCGAACCAGTGCTCGCACCACCAATGCCCCCAGGCACATGCATCAGCGGCGCGAGATGGATCAGAGTCTCTTGTTGTCCCAGTCCATGCGCGTGTCCGCTGTTGGGTCCCCAGCCCGGTACTGGCACCGGCGGCGCCCCGCTCGCGTACGAAACCCGTGGGTAGCGCACTTCATTCAGTCCCAGAGAAACTAGTACTAGTGTTGTGCCGGGCCCGGCCTCGAACTCTCTGAGGCCCTGAGCCGGGCCGGGCCGAGCCCACTTAGGCCAGGCCTGCCAGTGGCTGGGCCTTGAACAAGGGCCCGAGGGGGCCCAAGGCTCGGGCTTCCACCCTAGATGTCCATGTCTATGTCCCTGGGTGTAATACTCTCCTGACGAATACAACATGGCATCGCTGCCCGCCGGGCTCACCGCTGAAGCAGAACCTGAGACGAGGTGGAGCGGACCTGCCAATGTCCCATGGCGTGCGCGTTTCACGGCGGGCCCGGAAGCAGAATTGCTAGAGGCGGGTTGGGATGACAAGGGAGTGCATGGTTGTTGCACATGTGGGTCGTCCCCTGTCTGCTCTTGAGCGACCTTGCGGTTCTTGCCATTGTTCGGTGGAGCGGCATCGGCAGGTGAGACAAGGGCTGCAATAGGGCATTTGCGAACGTGAATGTCTTTGCGGATACGGGTTTTGATGCCTTGGTCAGCGAGGGAACACGAGACGGGGGTTGATTCTGGCCAAAAAAAACATGGATGGGGACACGTTCATCGGGAAACGAAATAGGGTAATGATCCGAAAGCCGACAAATGAATAATGCACAAAACGAGGACAAAGGCAGGACAGTTCAGATAAGACAAAGTCATCGCAGAGAGGCAACCGACCTTCCATGCCAGAATTTTCTTTTACAGTATAGACGTAAAACAAAGTCGAATAAATGGACTTGCAGTGACGAACAGTGCTGCTTTGGGTAGATGAGAAATGGGCAGGCGTTTGAAGGGAGAGAGACGTACCCAATGACTTCAAAGAGGCTGAATTTGAGACGGTAGGTGCCTTCGGTGTGCACACTAAGGTCTGGAAATAGAAAAGAACCGGCGTCTTCGTTGCGATTTTCGGCAGACTTGAGATGATATAGGGAGGAAACGACAGAGCCAGTCGTGCATTGTGTTTTACCATCCTGTGCGTGGCGGGCGGGAATGAATAACGAGAGGTTGAAAAGACGAGATGACGAGATACAGACCTTGAGCCAATGTAATTCAGTGTCGTCGTCCGGTTTAGCGAGACTAGCAAACATGAAATAGTAGGGATTTTGGACGTAGTTTGGATCGGCGTCATCAGCATCTGGATTTGCCGGGGAGGGTGGCTGGCATGTGTCTGGGTCGATGATGCGGAGCTGGATGATGGGAGGCGGGTCAATGGGACGGCGGTCGGCTGGGGGCGTGGGTGAGAGGGATGGCAGTTGAGGCAGAGCAAGGCATACCACCAACACCACATATGCGGGCCTGCTTTGGCTCCTGCCTGACGGTGAGCTCATACTCTCTGTGGGGGTCGAGCATGGATAATCCAATATGGGGACGAGAAATGGGATCCGTGCGACGGTTGCATCGGAATCCTTGTTCACAGTTGGGTATAATGTGCCACAACTGCAACGTAAAAAAGCAGGCAAGTGCAATATATGCACTTGCCTGCTTTTTTACGTTGCAGTTGCACCTAGTGCTGCCGCGAGGTGAGGTCGAGGTGAGGTCGAGGGTCGGAGTTTTACCTCAGGAAGGTGAGCTTACAATGTTGGCTCACTCAGAGTCAGATCGGGAACAATAGGTTTGCAAAGTCGTAAAAGTTACTTATGTCGGAAAATTTACAAGCTGTGCTGTCCAAAAGCGGCAACCCCCTGAGCTCTTGGGGGGAGAGGAGGGCGGGCACACCAGGGCGGCGACACGGCAGCAGCACTCGCCCAGAAAACAACATCCGCATGTTGCTGCATACATCATCTGTATTTTACGTGCATAAAGAGGGGCTTTTCGACCAGGCAATGGCGAGGAAAGCGCAAAAAAGTGGTGTAAAGTGGTGTAAAGTGCCCATTTGGCGGGCGTAAAGTGCGTAAAGTGAGGTGGGCGGGAAAATTTACGGTAAATGTGCCAAATTCGGAATGGTCCCTGTAAAATTTTCCGGCCCGCCGGGGCGGGAGTGAGCCTGCTCGGGCTCAACTGGCGGCACTCCCACATCGCCTCTCCCGACTTCGGGAACGATCTTTTTTTTGCCGCGAGCACGTCCGTCCATCGATCGGGTGCAGTTCTCACTCCGGTCGTGCCAGCTGGGCCTCGAGCACGAGCCTCACTCGGACTTCTGGCGGGTCGTGGCAGTGACCGTGGCAGTGCTCCATTCACACATTTACAGCACAGCCACGTATATTTCTTGGAATAACCATACTTGGTTTGATTCCCCCCTCGCCAGCTGCTGTCAATCCTCCTGGCTTCTGTTCCCACAACGGATTCCACCCGTATCTTCTCAACAACTACCACTGTCCCCTCTTTGCCACCCAGTTGTCCCAGTCCCTCACGCTAGAGCACCCTCCCTCCTGCTACCCAGGGCACGAGGCAAAGCTCGACGTTCAGGCAAGTCACCCAATTAAGCTTCTCAGCCGCCTGTCGAACATGTGCCACAGGTCCGAGTACAACGTTCCTTCCCATTCGAGGAACTCCAGTCTGGCCCTTACTTCGCCTCCCTCAACAAGTCCGATCTCCAGATACGACCAGCCAGTCCCCATCCCAGACGAAGCTGATGGCAATTTCGTGCTTCACAGCAAGGTCCTGCTTGACGCCATACTGCCAGATCCTGCCACTGCCACCAGCCACCCAGGATGGTGTGGTCCTCGATGCCAGATCCTGCCACCAGCCACTCATGATGGTGGAGGAGAACACGTCAACCCATGCACCCTGTTTCACAGTTTCCAGTCAATCATACATGTTCAGCGTGCTTCCTTCACCGGTTTCTTTTTCGCAGTCGCTTCCTCGACAGTATCCCTCGTCATCAGACGCTCGTTCGCCTCGCTGCCATCATTCGCAGTCTCCTTCCCCACAGACATCTCTCCACTTGTCCCCAGCGCCACATACAAGGCGGTCCCTGGCTAAGAGGCCTGCCCTTGCTTGCCTGTTCTGTCGAGAGCGGAAGATCGCGTGCAGTCCACTGCAGCAGGACAGCAAAGAAAAGACCTGCAAGTGAGTGCAGTTCCGTGCAAACTCACTCGAATTTTCCTGCGGTACTTGGTGGGTGGTACACAAACATGTCCACCAACTTCACGCATATACCGGATTCGATACATTGCGTTATTTTGACCACTTAGTTATCTCTCTGCAATCACCTAATCTTCTCGCTGATCTCTTGTGACGCATCTCCTTTGCCAAGTATGTGCTTACAAGTATCAAAATTTTCCAGTCAATGTGCCCGACGGCACCTGAAATGTCAATACCCCCTCGTGTCTCGACCGGGTATGCGAAAGCGCCGGTAATGAGTGGACAGGAAATGGTAGTACCCTCCAAACTTGCCCTGCAGCTCGTTTTCCCACGAGCTCGGGTCCTCCGTGTCCGGATCAAACGATGAGCCGACTTCCAAGGTGTAAGAGACGTGATACAGGTATTTTTTCTTATGGTGTGTGCTTTGCATGATTCTCCAGAAGAGCTACGTTCCGTCCACTATCAGTGGAACGCACGGGGCCCCTATGTATGACAACGCACCTCATCCTGCATGACGACATCGTCCGACTCTTCGTCGTCGTCGTCGTAACAGTCCATGAATACGTCGGAGTACCTGTCACTGTTTCTGTGCGAGTTGACGGCGCGCTGGCGCAGCTTCTGTGCGTGTTCTCTACACCGGGCTTGGAAGCGTTCCCTGAGGAATGCTTTTTGTGGCTCATCTGACGTTTGGCGGCCGGTGCGGAAGAGGAGTTTTGCAGAGGCTGGGGTGACGGGCGAACGGCAGGATGCGGATATCTTTGATTTATACTGTGACCGCCGCCGCTCCTGTGCTTCGCGTGTCGGAGACGAATAGGTCGGAGAGGCGAGAGGGCAGGAGTTCATGGGCTGACTGCTCCGCACGGAATGGTAGGAGGAGCGGCTAGGAGTGGAACATGTGAGAGGGCTGGAGGCGTGAAAACTGGAGAGCAGCATCGTCGTCTACGGCAAACACTGGTGGTGGGCGAAGCCCACACCGCATGCCATCGTTTATATAAGCCTGTGATCACCGTGACTGCAAGTCGAGACGAGGGAGAAGAGGTGTGGGTGCGCGCTGGACACGGTCCCGTCACGTATCGCCACGTGCCGACGGTCTTCCCAATTCCAATCTCCACAGGGGCGTGCGTGACAGCGCGCCGAGACCGGCAGGATCGGACGCTCGCACGTCACGGAAACGACGACGACAGGCAGTGGCAGATCGGATTCGGACAACGGTCTGGAACGCGAGCAGAAAAAGGAAACGGTCGAACCCCGGGTTGCAATTCTCAACCTTCGTCGAGCTCCTCTCTTTTACCACAGTCGAGAGCATTTTCTTTTTCAGTCCCTTTGCTTCCATCTTTTGGATGAAGAAGCCTCGAACTGAAGTTTGGATCATCATCAGTACATGCTTATATAAGCGTTACGCTGGTGTTGATGTGCCTCACTGAGCCCTCAGGCCTCAGGCCTCACCCGTTCATCAACCCTCCGTCTGCCCAGACGATTCAGATGAAGTTCTCTCCCAAGAACCAAGAACCACCCTTCTTCAAGAACTTTACGCAGCCCAGGTTATCACTCGGACCACCTACAAGTGGCACAGGAAGCAAGTCTGCAGTGCCTGCGACAAGCCCAGCCCACCCTTCTCTAAGTACCATTTTCGTCCGGAAGCCACCCAAGCCTGGTAGTTCGAAGGAGATTTCCATGCATGCGAAGAAGACTCATATTTTCCCGATCATCTCACAATCCACGCCAGTTACACCATGCAGTACGTCACCAAACCTAACTTTTGGCATGAACTCATCGTGTCCAGAGCCCATCAAAGATCTGTTGCGGGACTTCAATCTGTGCAGCATTGATAGTTCAGACACCGACATCCAGGCAGGTGGCCATTGGCAAACAAACTTGAATCACACGGAATGGTAACTGTTTTCATTTCCAACAGATATTCGATGAGGTTACTACCCGAGATTTCGAGGCGCTGGCACATATAGTGGAAGACTGGTCTTTTCTGCAGAGGAAACCCAGGTAAATACTAATCGCCGTTTCAACACGCATCGAGTGGTTGGATACTTATCGATATCAGGTTATCTCACAACCCCGCTAACGGCGCCCTAATCGTCGAGATGCCAACCGCAACTCACGAGTTTTCTATCACCGACTTTGGTAGGGCTGTGCAGCCTGCCCTGGATAGCCTTCCGATCAGCCATCACCGTTTCCGTGCCACCGTCGAACACAACTTGACCCTGAGATCACCGCACACCGGGTTTTCCGCCACCCCCGATCTCGCACTAGTCGCTATGCCCATCAAGCACATGTTGTCGTCTAGCAACCTACTCGCCGTGGTGGAATGCGCCTTCGGTCAAGATCGTGACAAGTTGATGAAGAAAATTCGATGCGAGGTTGAAGGCTGGCCCGAGATCGTTCTCGTCGTCATGATCATTGTTTCAGAGACTCGGGGCTACGTTTCCCCGGAAGACGGTTCGCCGACTTGGGATTTCTTTGGTGAGCACGAGTCGTGCCTCCCTCCCGATGACTTCCTATCCCTCCCTCGCTCCATCGATGAATGCATCACCAACTCTTCAGCGGAACACACCCCCAATCGTACTCGCTCGGATCCTTCCTTTGACACTACCGACTCGCACCATTCCACCGATCCCACCGAACTACATTCGGACGCTGCTTCTGACGAAACCGACGACGAACCTGGGCCGTTGGTGCTCGATCCGATCGCTGTCGCTGGACACACGTGGTGTGATATCAGCAGTGTTGAGTACCGCATGTGGGTCAAGAAGGACGGGGTTTTAAACCTGGACGGTGACAAGGCAATTGGCGTAAGTGATCATTGGAAGGACCCCGCCATCTCCTAATCCAATCCGTCCAGTTTTTATACCCTCAGATCACAATGGAAGACGTGGAACCGATGATCAAAAGTGGTTTGTCTGCTGTGAAGAACGAAATTATCGGACTTGCTAAGACCCTCAAGTCTAGGTCCACTCTACGCAAACTGCAGGAAGCCGAGCTCACAGTCAATTTCGATTGGAAGCAAATTCAAGCGGGCTTGGGCCTCGCTGCCCGGTTGACCGCTGCATCGCGTTACGAAACGTGGTTCTACCAATCCTTCCGTGGAACCAAACGCCCACACCCGGATGACCAAGAATATCGGCTTTCAGGGAGCTCCTCTACTGCATCCTTTAAGCCTCTTTACACCACTCAGACTAGATACCCAACACGTCAGAGGGTTAAACCGGGTAGCGCTTGATCCGTGCTAGCGGCCCAGTGTTTTAAAAAACACGGGCGCGCCCGTGAAAAGCCACAGCTGAGCGCTGAGCCGTCGCTATAGCCTTGAGTACGGCGGATGGCGTTCGCACGATGCCGCGTGATTGGCTGGCCGATATTCCAATCGTAGCGGCGCGCATGCGCCAAGTTCCCCGACTCATGGAAAATTATTATCACATATGAAAATACATACGTTGCTCGATAGAACTGATCACCACAATGGTGCAATATATACGTGCCATATGTCGTCGCTGTCGCCTGTGCCCCGCGCTCTCTCGATGATCTCGACTCGCTCGACTCGACCTCTTCCATCCTCGTGACAGTTCGTCTAGTTTCATTGGTCAACGCGGCTCGTTGCCGTTCTCTCTGCCACTGGGAACTCTCTCGGCGCCTTCGATACCCTCGTCTTGACCCTCGCCTCGCCCGTGGGTGCGTCTGGATGACCCTCGTCGTTGCCCGTCGCGTCCACAGGGTCTTCCGATGATTTCGCTAGGTTGGTCGAGTCACCGTCTGGGTGGTCGCGCGCGCTCCGTGCGCTTACGTTGTTCATCGACTCGTTCAGGTTGCCTTGGTGCCGAGTGACCTTAGCTTTGTCTGGTGGCTTCGTGGGTCATCATTGTTCTTGGCTGTGTTGGCTGGCATTTATTGCATCTCGCATCGCCCTCGTCGATCTCGCATGCCCTCGCTCCGCCTCGAGCGGAGCTTTCATCCGAGGACGCTTGCGCTATGCTCGTCGCAACAGTCTTTATCATCATCCTGCGGGCTGCTCGTTGGGATCGCGAGGCTCACGCTGTCAGTGCTTGGGTCAGTGGTATACTTCTCGCTGCAGCTACTCTCTCGCTAACGTTTGAACAGCGACAATGGGATCAGACTGAGTATGTGTAGTTCCAATCTCGTTTGCAGGAACTGTACAGTCATTAGATAATTTGTTCTCACAATCGAAGTATTCCCACGAGTTGCTTTGCAGAGAGCCGGATGTTTCTGGCTGAGAAAACCCTCCCCCACTACCGTGGGAGTCGGGGATCGCGTAGATATGACTCTGGATGTAGTGTTAAGCAAGAAGTCATGGAATTGACCTTTCCCGAACGTCCGTGCAGTCTGAACCGTCCGAATGTCGACGATGGGGTAGGACGGGACGCAGGTTTAGTCGGGAAGTCAACGAACGCAGTGCAGGTCTAAGAACGTACTCAATGCACGACGGTTCGCTGGAATCCAGAGTATCGAACCGACTCGTTGCCAAAAGGTGGTCGAATTGGCGATCTCGATGCTTTATCGAACGGTCGCGTGTAGGACGCTGAGCTAAAACATCATGAATCAAACGCTCAGCGTTCAACTCCGAGTATCGCATACAATCTCGAGAAACTGAAGAGCGGCTGCGCTGCAATAAAATAAGCGAGATGAGAGCAAAAGGCAAACATTATTGCTCACCACACGCCGATAGGGATCTTCGCAGGCCAGCGACAGTGTTGATAAACCTTGAACTCAGAGTGAGTGCCTGAACTTGATTTAAGTAGCGGGGACCCTTACGTTTCCTGAAGGATGTCATTATGTGCTCCCTTCTTCTCGTGGTGGGGTTTGAATATCTTGGGAAGCGATTCGGTGGGCGAGACGGCACGAAGGGGACGGGCACGTTCCCGTGCCTGTATAATAGGGGGTGACAGGTTGGTGGTTGGAGATTTTCAGGGGCTAGAGCAGTGCACACTCGGTCAGGAAAGGCATTAGGGTTGGTTGGATGATCTGCTCTGCGACAAAGGGCGTATATGTTATCATAGCTGAATCTGGCATGGCTCGCATCACCGCAGGGGCACGGAAGCTTTCCAGAAATACTGTCACGGGATATGTCTACCAGTTCACCTGCATTTTCTCAGCACTAGGAACAAGGGAGACGCGCATATATGCAGTTACCTTGGTAACGAACAGACCGAACTACTTGATGATAGTTAAATTTGTGCCTGGTAGGCCCGTGGGCTCCACGCGCGACCGGGGGGGGGACAGTCAGGAACTGTGCATCTAAAAGCTCATGCAGCAGAATTTGGGACAAGTACAACGCTACAGAGCGTACCTCATGATTTATGGCAGGATTTTATGTCTCTGGGGTATAATACAAGCAGTATCAACCGTAAGAGCCCTAGGGTGATGAAAAGCGCGTCGCTAGCGTGAAACGCCAGCGAGGACAAACGTAAGGACTGAGGATTATATGTTGGGGGGAAGGGGAGCCGGAGAGCGCAGGCAGGGTAGCTTGGCAGATGACAGTAGAGAGGAAGCAGGTGAATCACGTAAAATGCGAATGGCGCTGACCGTGGGTAACTGATCGGAGTTGACCAACGCATTTGTTGGGGATTCAGAGGAGCTACCGGTGAAAGTAAATATAACCCATGGGATGGCGGGTTGTCCGTAACCGCTGTTACGCAAATATTGTGACATGGTTGTGGACAAACGGTTTGGGCGGGAGTGACTGACATGGCGGGCGAACAAAAGCAGGGGTATATTCATTCAATGGCTGACATGGGATAAATCAATCTATAAAATAGCTTCATGACCCTAACCACACACCATAGGTATATGTAAAATGAGAGGAGTTAGGGACAACCTAAGCTCACCAGCCAAGCGAGGCAAGGCTGAAGCCAGAGTTGCTGAGGGGAGCGCTAACCTCTAACTAACCCAGTTTCGCTTTACAACCCCAACGTTAAAACCCCCAACATCTAACCATTAATGACCCTGACAACACAGAGCTAACACAACGTTAACCATGGATTTAATAGCCATGGAGTAGAGGACAAAACGACTTACGACTCAACCGCAATTGTCGTAGCATCCGAAATTGTTGCGTAGCATTCCTAGAGGTCCTAGGGAGCGTGTCCGATAGTCGGATGGAAGGGTGGGCGGGTAGGGAAAGGCAGCGCATTGAAGACGACCAACGATGGAGTAGAGAAACAAACGACTTACGACTCAACCACAATTGCTGCGTAGCATCCGAGATTGTTGCGTAGCATTCCTAGAGGTCCTAGTGAGCGTGTCCGATAGTCGGATTGAAGGGTATGTCGGTAGGAAAAGGACTGCAAGAGTCGGGAAGGAGCCAGGTGAATAGGGGAAAATATATGTTGACAGGACAGGAACCGCCGAACCGATTCGCGTCGTTCTTGTCGCGTAGGATGAATTAACATCGTGAGGTGAGTTCTGGGGGGTTGTGAGGGTCGTTCGGGCAGTGCGTTACCGCCAGAGGCCGGTGGAAAGCGGAGGGGGGGCCAGGGCTGGATGGGTTGGTGGCGTGGGAGAATTGGGCGGTCGCGTGACCGCCGGAGCGTCATATAGGTAGGGGCACCCATAGCGACCCAAGCCCCAAAACGATTTCTGCATCCACGTCTCTCAACAGTCCTCAATGGAATACGCTGAGCCCCAAGTAGCTTCTGAAGGTAAGAAACCTACTGCTACATGGTTGCATTTTACATTCCAGGCCGTCTAGTTCCTAGAGACTCCCTGGTCTCTACAGATACCTTCGGCCCCAAACCTGTCCCCAGAGACTCTGAGTCCCCACTCCAGCCAGCTCCTTTGGAAGTCTCTGGGTCTCTGATCCAGCCAGCCCCTTCGGGATCCACTTCTGATTCTAACCAAGACTCCCCAGTCTCCATAGACACCTTTGGCGCTCAGCAAGCTCAAAGAGAAGCAGGTAACCCCCATAAACTTACCAAAAGCCTTTTTTGTTGACCTCTGCCCTTTCTGTTAGAGCAGTTGACCCTTGAAGAGACCTATTTCAAGATTAAATCCACGAACAACAAGGTACAAACCTTACAAGCAACAATGAACGACTTTTGTAAAGAGATTAAAACGGTGGAGATGAATGTTGGAAATGTTGGAAAAGGGATTGAAGATAATTTTCTTGAAGTACA
>JBBPNE010000434.1:0-21926 GCA_038090735.1 Xerocomellus amylosporus | reverse complement strand
GCCAGAAGCCAAATGCTCATGTTTCACAAAATGGTTTTTGCCTCATCATGCACGAAACTCATGAACAACTTCCTTAGATTTTTTGTAGACTATCTGAGTACTTTACAATAGACCCCCTGTAATTTTTATAGAGATACAGCTTGTTGTGATTGTGGTGTTTTACGAGCATTTAGGAATTTGCATTTCAAAAGACACTTGCAATAAACCAGGTTCGATAGTAACTCTCTAACTTGTGTGATCACCGCTCGCATTCACCCCTCAACCTATTCTGGTAAGCAGACTGTTCTACGAAGTATGGTTTGCCTCGTAGAACGGTCGAGTCACCAGGTTACTTCCGGCAGCCTAGCTGTAGTGATTGAAATTTTCATCGTTGAGGAAATCAAAATTTAAAAGCTGTTAAAGATTGTTCGAAGTGGAGACTGTGGCCCAGTACTTAGCATGTCGTGAATCATATGCACACCAATTTATCACGGCGGAACTCTGGTATATGACAAGGGGGCTCGGAGAACGCAAAAAAACCACTGTATTGAAAAACAGAAAACTCGATTTCATCTACATATTCAAAAATTGTCTTATCGATCAGAAGACTCGGAGTGTTTCTCGGAATGAATGTTCTCCATCATAATCTGGAAACCGTAGAAGCAACAAGCCTTAGCAGCTCGAACCTTGTTCGACGAGATATGAAGTGGCATTCGTTTGTCGTCAAAACGAGTGTTCCAGTCGTCAGACTCGCTACATTCGCTTTCGAGTGATCGGATACTCCACATCTTCTCGTTCCCCAGCGGACGACGTCGTCGATTGCGAACTGAGCACTGAGGTGGCGATGAGTGTGGAAAGGATTTCGTAACTAATTAACAATTTTATAATCAAATTGTTGGGGTAATTTGAGATTGCAACAGAACCGTACCTCAATTGTTGAAAAGTGGAGCTCAACGAGCACCGTAGAGATACACAGGAAGGTGAGAAAGGTTGCCGATTGCCGGAACGAATGGTGATTGCTGTCAGCTGCTGAACAGATGAGGCGTAAGTGTCCGCAACCGGATTGGGACTAATCTGGGAATTGTGACCCAAACCAAGCTTGAACGTAACGCTCTCCGCACGGCAGATATTTTCTGTGGTTCCTTGCCCCAGTATAGCGCACGAAATCGAAGCTGGCAGAGCGCGATGGTAATCATAAATCGATCAAAGTTCCTGGTAAGCAATTCAACTTGATTGGCTGCAATTGTAAGTTCGGCGCAGTTGTCGACAGAGTGTCGCGAGACAGTTCTGGGAAAGAGTTGGCACGCTGACGCACTGCTATTCCGTATGGTGACGTTGAGGCATAGGCCGAAGGTTCCGAATCGTGCGATTGCATCATTGATGAGAAGTTGAGAACCCACGCAGAAACCGGCCGCCGCCGCAATTAGAGGATCGCCAAGAAACGAAAGGCATTCCGACAACCCGTTTGCAGTCGTCCAATGAGCCTATCTATGTAAGTGATCCCAAAACGTCTCTTACAGTGTGACTTGTGAAAGGCACTTGCGAATACTTAGATAGTGGATACCCTCCTGTTTCCTCGGGTAATTTTGCAGATGAAGCATGAAAATATCCATCTCCAGCTCACAAAGGGCGTTTCGCAAAGGGTCGAATGCTCGTCGTTAGAGATGATGTTCGAGTTTCGCACCTAGTATCCCCCTTGGCGTATATTGGCGGCAAGGGATGGCAATCATCGGAAACCCATGAACCCTGAGATCAAATTATGTACTCACTGAGAGGGGGGGAAACAGAAATCCTGGAGTGGCGGTCCAGAGTGAGGAGCCCGAACGCGTTTACATGGTTCTGCATGACGCGCATGATGTTCTTGTACTTGAACGAAATAGTGGGGTAGGTTTCACATGTGGAATACATTGGAACCAGGGTTGCCTCGAGTCGACTACTGGATGGGTTCCAGGGGGAAGTATAACGATATGATCGGACGCGGCCGCAGGTGGGATGGACCTGATGAGCGTCATAAATTACCCACCGCAATGCAGTGGCTGACAGTGGCACTCGACATTATCGGAAGAGTGCCGGCACGTGATGATCACTGTAGAATATGTTGTTGGCAGTTGCCAGTGGAACGGAGCTGCCAGTGCAGGATCCTCGCAAGTCATAAGAGACTCTTCGCCTCGACATCCCCGTTCTCGATGAAGAACCTGTATTGCAAAGTGAAACGGTCGAAGCTGTGGATCATTCGCTTCCCAGGAACACGGCCACATTGCGAGGGCCGTCACGCTCTAGACAGCATTCAATGGCGGTGGAACTGATGAATTTGGCGTGTAATGTGTGCGTGGGCAGATACCAGTGCAAACCAGGGAAATCATGGCTCACAGTGACCACAGTGGCCACGTTGAGGCTGCCTCCAGGTATGCTGGAGGCCACGTGGGGCCGCCTATCGGCGTCCATCCTCGCCGTGGTCGTCGTCGCCGTCGTCGCCTGCAAGAGGTTCAGCTTCGTGTTTTGTGTGGTATCACCCCGACGGGCGCGAATAAGACGCGAAATGATCAAGTCGGCTTTAAATGGACGGACCAAAGTAGGTTAGCGCGATGCCTTTGAGCTCACGAACAAGGTGACCCTGATGGCTTTTCTGTCCCAGTGCGGTGTTGGCAACGCCCGCTTATTGCTCCACTTCTCGCTCTTGTGCCGGCCCAGGACAATCCCCCATCCTGGACAAGACAACACCGCACAGTGGTACGATCGAGGACAGTGTCGTAACATATAATACGATGGGCCCCAATGGCACCGACGTGTCGTACAACCTCGCTTATTGTCGTAACGTCCTTAGTTCAACTTGAACACCTTCGTTCACACATTCCACAATCCCATCGGCAACCAGTTTGTTGTTTCTTTTCTTCTCTCCACCACAAACTCCTTCACTTTGTGCACACTCACGTCTTTCACGCCAACATACATCAACCCACTTACCTATATACCTCACATGCACACTACCACATGTTCATCAGCCCGTCGTCTCTCACTTTGAGCCCCATCGTCTTTGCTTCCGGGACCATCTCGGGCAACATTCACTCGGCCAGGGCTTACCCGTTGCCGGACTTGCTGCCCTTGTCCACGCCCCTCACTCCACCACCTAATCAGTCGTCGACTCCATCATCCTCCTACACCTATTCTTCACCAGGCTCCCGATCACCCCCACCTGCTGAGCTCCCCCCGACGATGTCAGCTTTAGGAGCAGTTGAATATCTGGGCGCACTTGATGTTATTGACCCTTCAAGCGAATCGAGTCCAAGGTGATACATTCCGGTAGCGTTATTTCGTAGCGCTGACCCTAGTGCCCTTCCAGCGTTTCCGCAACTTCGGATTCGCCCGGACCGTCCACCGATGCAAGTACCAGCGCGGGTACGAGCCTACCGCCCTCCTCCGTTTTCAGCTCTAATTCCGACGTTTCTTCTTCGCTCACTTCTCGGTCGGCTGCGTCTGGGACAATGTTAACCTCATCCTCCGCAATTTTGTCGTCTCCATCTTTATTCCTCTCTACCAACTCACTATCCATGTCAGGATTCACCTTTATCTCTACTCCGATGTTCACTCTCCCATTTCCTACAACCTCGACGATGCAAACGTTCTCGTCACCAGTGGCAGCATCCTCAACCCACTCCACGAGTTCGCCTCTTCCGTCTTCCCCTGTCTCCACTTCGCCCACACCATCCTCGACGTCTGCAACAACCATGAGTCCATCAGCTATTCCGACAACGACTACTGTTTTTTCAACCACAGTGGTGATATCAGTCAGCCCACCTCCCTCTCCAACGGCAAACACGCCCTACACGTCAACTTATACGATCACATCTGTTGTTTTGGGTCAAGGAGGAACCATCACTGATTATGTCACCACGAGCCAAGTGTTGAGCACCGAATCCCCTGGAAGCACGCTAAATAGGTACGTGCACTGCTTGTCTTTTCTCGTCTACTTTGGTCCTACGTTATTTCATACTCGATCTGAGAGGATCATCGTGTAGATTGGATCTTACTCCCTTGACGTTTTCCAGTTCTATTTCACACTTACCTCGTTGTTTGCATTTTACCCCTGTGTCGTCATGATCTGTTTGACCCCGGCTGACCCTTTCTTCTGCGATCACATCTGGCTTTACTTATCTGGCGATTTTCCACTCGGTCCCTCCAACACGATCTCCTGTGCTTGGTACATGTCCGATTACCATTTCCATCCGCGGCAATACTTCTCCGGGTCCACACCATAGTACAATTCCCCTCTCACCAGGTACCATCGTGGCGATCGTGCTCGGAATTGTCGGTGCATTTGCATTCTCGGCTCTCTGGCTCTTTTGCGCTCGTAGACGTCATCGTAAACTGGTTCGAGAAGCTGCACTCGTCTCGCCAGAGAATCACGCTCCTGGCCCTCTCGATGACGAAATACAGGATGTGGAAGAGCTTGGGTATGGCGTCGGGAGCAACCACAGTACCGGTAATCCCACGAGTCAAACTGGATCTGTCATGAAGGAACGTTACGCAGGCATTCTGGCAGCCCTGCACTCGACGGAAATGTTCGGAAGAGGAAACGAAGGAGGGAGTACTGGAGGCGTCTATGGGTCCCGCCGTAATATCGCCTCTGACATGGAAGAGGATGAGGATGTTGCCCGAGCGTCGTCTCCGACGTTGCCCCTTCACGTGCTCCCCCCTGATAACCCACCATATACGGTCCCGCTATCACCACCTCCACCTGTATCGCAGCCTTCGTACCATCTAACAACGCAGTCTGTTCCACCACCTTCTTCATACTATATGGCTTCGGGCAGGAAAAGTTCACCAGGTCCCGATGCAGCCGCATGGCTTAGTGGATATAGTGTCCCATCTTATAATTCGCATTACGCTCGCTCGCAGACACTGGGCTCCGGTTCTGGCTCTGGTTCAGTAGACGCTCTCTCCAGGACGCGGACAGGAAGCGAGGAACCATTGCTAGGCATCGGCAAGCCGGGTCCAGAGGTGTCTGGTGGTGTTTCTACACCTGGAGGCATTAGCCCCACCCCCGCGTCTGACCCAGGAAGCAGCAGGCCCGGCCTTGGATCTGCGTTTGGTTCACCGGCAGGTTCGATGCATAGTCCTAGCACTATATACCCTGTCTTCCAATACGATTCCTCAGGGTCGTACGGTGCGCGGACTGCTTCTGGGAGTGGGTCGTATGGGTATGCGCGGAGCGGCACGCCAAGCAGCTTTGATGTCCTCAGAAGTGTCTCATCCCAGGGGGCACTGTCTAGCGCGTACAGTCACGGACACGGACAAAGTCAGGGGTTCAGGTTTGGGTTCAGTAAAGCTGGGAGCTCGTCCAGCGGAAGTACCGGGAAGAAGGCAGGGAGCGGTGGGCTTACTTTCGGGGTTCCTCCAACGAGTTTCAGAGCGTGGAAAGACCGGGGTTCGGCTGCTTCAGACAAGGAAAAACAAGAAGAGAAGCAGAGCGTACGAGAGAAGGATGGGAAAACACGGCCCCGGAGTTGGACCTCTAACTCGAACGCGGGAAGCGTGGACGAAAAGCAGGGAAGAGGGAGTCCCGTTCTGGGCGTTCGTGCGTTGTTGGGACGCTTGCGTCGTGCGGGACATACACCCTCCCCTCACTCCTCAACCAGGGATCTTCCATCTCCGACACAAGCTTCTATGCATGCAGACCCTGAGAAGGCTGCCAGTGATCGAGCGACGCCACCCCCAATTCAGGTAGTAGCTGCGACGCCAAAGCGACGGTTTTCATTTGTCCTCTCGAACCCTGATCCACATCCACCTTCGCCATACTCTGGGGCAGGAGACGTGGCCCCCTCGTCGGACACTCCGCCTCGTCAAGAACTGCGTCCAATCCAGTACGAAGTGCTGACAAGCGACCCTCATGGCCCCAAACCTATACCTTTTGGTACTGTGGGGCTTCAACCAGGAATGGCACTTCCAATCGGGTATGTGCTTGCGCCCGTGCCATCACCGGCGCCCACGGAGGAATCGCGTCTTGCGGAAGGCCTCTTGCATCCCCGTTTGCGAACGCAAGGATGTAGTGACTCGAGTTTGAGGGACTTTGAGGACTACTCGCGTCCTATCGGTGGTGTCAGTCCCCTTCTCGCCCGATGATCTCAGCCCAGATACTAACCCTGACTGCGTTCGCCTCAGGTCGTGAAAAATCAGCTGTACAGTACGACAACGTTTGGGTCCCAGGATGACGCAGAGAAGACACTGGGCCGAGGGACACCAGTTCAGGATATTGTTTCCGGTGACGAGAACGAAACGCTCGATGTTTTTGGAGCGTCATCGCTCAGGAGCGTTCCGCGAGACAGTTGGTTCATTGACGACCTCCATGGATCCTGAGCACGTGATGCTACTTTATGACACAGCCTTTTGACGTTTGTTGACGATTCGAAGCTGGCATGGCGTGGAAGATACAACTGCCTTACGGTTCGTATGCCCTATACTCCCCTATACTGGCATCTGACCTCAGATCTACGACCCAGGATGTACACTGAATATACGCGGTTCGCACAAGAACAGGCCCTACACGACACTCATCTCTTCATTTTCTCTGTCTACACACATTGCAACCACGAAGCCCTCCACCGGCATATACCACATGATACTTTGACGCGCTGGCGCGGTGTACGATATGACGAGGACACGCAGAACTGACCAGGATAGACGCGCGTCGGCCGGGCTGAATCACTCCATTCACTCCTCAGCCAAGACCCACGGTGCACTGCCATTTAATATTCTATGTATTTTATTTTCGAGTTCATGCTACGCATTCTCGCTGGCGAGGCGGTCCTCTTCTTTTCCTCGCTTTGCTACCCGCTTTTTGCATTCACCGCGTTCCCCCGACCGGAAGATACTGATAGACGACTATGCTCGCTTTAATACACGTTCTTTCTGGATATACTTGTGTTACCTGGGCTGCATATTTCCTTTGCATCGCACGTACAGTACTTTAACGACGTTACATGCAGTTACTAATACCCTCCAACGCGTAGAATTTCATGATCATGACCATGCCGAACTGTGACCTGCCCTAAACCAGTCATCGAGGACACAAAACGCGCCAGATCTCTTTCTGGAGGTTTTTCCCCAACTCATTCCGGGCTCGCACTATTGTCCCCCTGCGTCGTTTATGATACTTCACTCTGCAGGAGTCTACCGCAAGTCCCAGAGCGATGAGGCGGCTCAGCTGGAGCGCTCCCCAGGTGCTGTTTTAAGTACCGTGCTTCGTAGAGGACATGGGGAGGTGGTTCCTTACCAGAGCTGCTACACTCGAATCTGTACGCCTACCCTCTTTTTATCGTCGTGCCGTCGAATATTCGGGTTCTGAACGCAATTTAACGTATGATTTCCCATCGCTCCACGGACTCGAGACGGTTCTGTTGAGCTTGTCGTGTTGACCCATTGAACGTGTATCGATCGTCGTGCGTGTCCCGAATTGGGTCTTGGCAATATTCCGAGATTGGACGAAATCTTTTTGATCGTACGATCGTGTTGTGGAGCGTCCATGACAGCATTGCAAGACATCCACCGGCGTGCAAGCCTGTATCCCGAAACCCCTAGCTTTCTTCAGTGAATAACTGGATTTAACCCAGTCAACTCCTTTACTTGAGATACATACTCTTCTTTTCGCCAGTTCTCTCGGAAGACTCCCATTACATGAAGGATTTCTTTGATCTTGTTCGGCCCAGAGGGTGGAACTTTGCGAGAACTTCTAGCGCTCAGACAGAAGTCTCCTCCTTCATCGAATTATCGCACCATGGAGCGTTGTCGAAGCATTTCCCACAAAATCGCATCCATCTCGCGCCGAGTAGTCATGGCTGCCGACGAGTATGTCGATTGCAATGACCTAGATGGCGTCCTGCGCAGGCTGTCACTTCCAGCTGGAAGAGACCATGCGAAGAATTTCCGTTGCTTGCCAGTGTCTAGCGGGTTACCCTTGGCAAAACATCCCTTGAAGGAGGTCCTTCAGTCGACGTCCGACTACAAGATTAAGATTAGCTTGACACTGAGTTGAACCACAAAGTGCCTAGACACGCTGGTTCGGATGGAAAGGCTGCTCTAGGAGGATGCTTCCTCGTGGATGTCTGGGATCTTTCAGAGAGTTCGAGGTACAACGACCACGCAAGACAAGATTAAGGAAGCTGTACATATTTTTAGTACACGCGAAGTATATTTTCATTTCTTGTTCTCGACAGAGATCTGGTGAGTCTCTCCACGACCAGGATGACCTATTCATGACAATACCACTTAGGAACAACGAGAGTGGTGTTCAACACCACCAGATTGCACTGCATTCTCGCAGGCAGAATCTACTGTCATCGACCGAAGCTTACCAATTCCCGTTCGGACGGCCATTAGGTCAGTCACATCATGTTGCCAAGGGGGCCTTCCTCTAATTGATGAGCACTAGCGTACCAGACACGGGGCCCAATGTTGTCGATCACGTTTTGCGGACTCCTGTTCAGACGGCGGTGGAGTATGTCTTCGTATGATACTACAAGGACCATCCTCTAATTGATGTTCAGCTTTGATGTGCTAGATTCGGCTATCCACCAAGGCGGCCATACAACCCGTATTACTCAGGGGGGAGCTGAGGTTCTCGGCCAAAGTTTGCTGATTGTCGTTCAGACAGACAACAAATGAGGCTTGTGATCCCGAGAATGAGTATGCCCTAGCTGACGTTCAACATTACCGTGCCAGAAGTAGCTATCCAGCACGGTAGACATGCGGTCACAGAGAGCTGACCTGGTCGACAAGGAGAAAAAGGAAGTTAGTAATTACACTATTTCCTGATGTGCATGCGCGCGCGGCTGACTTGACATTGTCTTAGCGAAGAACCTGAACGAAGTATTGAAGTGGCTCGGCGGATTGAACTGCGCTGAAAATCAAGACGTTACATTGTCGCTTCGCCAACCAGATACATGCAAGTGGTTGTTTGACGCAGCCCAGTACAAGACGTGGATGGCAAGAGTTCATTTCTATGGTTGCGAGGCAAACGTTCGACGTTCTATGTATCAATCTTTACTGACGTGACTGCGATAACCGGGGCGGGCAAATCAGTTATGGCGTATGATTATATTTCGTACGTTTCATCAGTATTGACTTTGCTTGTAGGTCGTCCGTGACCTCGTCAAGGCTCTCGTTGTGCTCGGGGAACATGCACGGCTGTTGGTAACCAGCCGGCCATTCCAGGTCATCAAGGATGAAATTTCCGGTCTTCCATTCATCTCAATGGATGACATGGGGGAAGAATTGTCGGCGGACGTTAAGCTGCATGTCACCCGAGAACTCGATGCTCGCCGAAGGTTAAGAGAGCTTGATGTCGGGTTCCGATCTGTGTCGTAAAGCAGACGGGATGTAAGTGGCGGTGTCCTGTGGATGCCCGCAAAGCCTGATCTCTTGTATCTGCAAGGTTTCGTTGGGTTCAGTGCTCAATTGATGCACTCAGTCGATGTGTAACTCGAAATGAAGTCCGGGTGGCCCTTAATAACCTTCCTGAAGGGCTTGACGAAACGTACGAGAGGATTCTTCTTGCGATCGATCCAAAGACCTGGGAGGGACAACTTGCTCTATGAGCTTTAATTTGGCTTGTCGCAGCGATACGGCCTCTGCGGCTGGACGAACTCATGGAGGGACTTTCAATTAACCTTCAGACGTAAACGCTGGATCCCGACCTGGGACCCTTGCACGTGACGCTTTATTGGATGCATGCGGCAGTCTAGTGACTTACACTGAAACGACGGGCATCATTATTCTATCTCATTTCAGTGGTGAGCTCCAATGACTGATCTGCACATGTCGGGACTCTGAGCACCTTTCTGTGTAGGAGTACGTCATCGGCGAGATCACGTGCGCCAAACTGCCGCATTACCACACGCTAACTGGGAACGTGGCGACTTACATTTAGTTCGATAATGCATGTGCTACATTGCCATATACCTCAAACGTGCCCAGGGATCCCGTAGCTCCGACAGGATAGCCGACAACGTCTCCAGTGGTTCCTCAGACTACAGTGACTGTCGTCCCATGAAGTCACAAGCCACTTTGCGATTATGTGCTCGGCGCTGCTATCAATCACTTCCGACACCTTGGACCACGGTTTAAATTAGTTCTACACGACATAAAGGTACTTTCGGAGGGCATCCAACAACACTCTAGGATGTGGGATGATATATGCCCGAGAATTACACAGCATATGCGTTCGACCAACTTACCAAGGTGGCCAACAGCCAGACAAGATCTCCTGTTCTATATTCTCATGGCTTTTGCTTCGAATTCACTGCTACAGACACTCCTCCGCCATTCTGCATTCGAGCCCAAGGAGGGCACGAATCCGTTGGTTTATGCTGCCCTTTTCAACAAGGATGAACATGCTCGTACCCTATTGTCACGAGCTGCCAGATTAAACGGCCGAGGCTGGGACCCCAACAAATCTTGTCCGGTCCCTTTTTTATATACCTCGTTTAATGTCCTTAAGGCTATGCCCTTTGACAATACAGAATGTTCGGTGTTTGTCCGGCCTTGCCAATCGAGGTTGCTCTGAAGTCTAGGCACTACTGTGTTCGAGGTACCCGGCAGCAAATCTCCAAAAGGGCTCTTAGTGGGGGCTTCCGGGCTAAGTGGATTGACAGTTCTGGGAACCTCGAACGGCGTTCCGACTCAGTGGCGGCGACCAAGCCAATTGAAGAAACAATCATGAATAAGGGACAATCGGATCATTTCTGGTGCCTACCTTGTGTTCCAGTTGGTGTATGATGGTTGCAAATTTTAAGAGGCTTGTCCAAGAATAGATGTGGTCTGCTCTGCATACCTAAACCGAAACAACGAGACGAAGTCGGTCTCTCCCCGCAGTGAGAAGCCCGAGCGGCCGTGGTTAGGACATGGTTAGTCAAGTGTACGAAACCAACATAGTCACCGCCGAACTGCGAAACGATTACACAATCTCATAAAACATTTCTCCATCTATAGTAAGCTAGCCGTTAGAAATCGCTAGCATGGAAGACTCGATTCTTGCTCAGTTTCCGTTGATTCCATTCGTTGACAGCATAGGAATAGCGCTCGGCTGCTTTGTACTGCTTGGAGGAGGCCAAGCTCTGAAATTCTACCCGCCCTCGTACGCTGTCTTCATGAGTTGTACATGCTGGTTGTAAATTTGAAAAAGTCCGCTGTGCATACCTAAACCGTGTCAACCAGACAAAGCTTCCAGGGAATGTCTGTAGTGAGAGGCCCGAGCGGCCTTGGTTAGGATCAGACTGGTGACCAATCCGTTATGTGGGTGAAAGTGGGTGAAAGTAACGTGGATAGATCTCGGATTGGTCAGGGTGCGAAGCCCACTAGTACACGTCCGATTCCGAACTATCAATACCCGAAACAACATACCAAGACTAGGTTAGCCCTAGTCACTCTGTTAGAAATCGCTGGAACGGATTCAATTACTTCTCATTATCCGTTGATTCCATTCCGATGCAGCTTCTCTTGGAAATTAAAATGACGCCATAGCCAACAACAATTTACCGCGAATGAATGAAGGTCAGGGGAACTAGTAGTTATGCTGCACACTAGTACTGATATGCATCGACGGGTCGGAAACCGCCGGGGAAGGACCCGGAACTCACATCAGTGGGCGCCGCTCGACCGTATCTCGCTGTCGCAACGAGCGTGCGAGCATGTGCACGTATGCAGACCCACGCGCGTGCTCGCTCGCTCACCCTTACCCAGCTTCCCTCCCTAAGTTGATCAGATATGCTCTTCACCAACAATAGGATGATACAATATATAAATATGATATTGGCTCGAACCTCCCTAATTTTACGAAATCCCATGTTTTTTGCAATGACATTAGAATCTAGGGATACAAGATGAAACAGCAAACTTACTTGGTCTCGGGGGCCAGTGTGCCGGTGTATCCGTCTTGAAAAAGAGTGGGGATGTGGGATTTTGTGTCGTTGGACTCACGGGCACAGCGTGACAGGGCAGCCAGGGGGTCACAGGTCACACGGTTTCCGGGGTCCTTCCCTGGCAGTGACGCGTTTTCCGCGTTGCTTTGCAAACCGCTCTAAGTTTCCCGCTACGAAACAGTGGATTTATTGGGGGCATAGCCACGCATGATATCACAGCAT
Organism: Xerocomellus amylosporus; assembly: GCA_038090735.1. Classification (NCBI taxonomy): domain Eukaryota; kingdom Fungi; phylum Basidiomycota; class Agaricomycetes; order Boletales; family Boletaceae; genus Xerocomellus; species Xerocomellus amylosporus. Next base: position 9,813 of record JBBPNE010000434.1, on the reverse strand, counting down.
AAACACCACCGAAGTTCTTTGGTTCCGTGCTTGGCAGAGGCAGAGACCCTCCATCCTGGCCTCTCCAACGAGAGTCAATCCGCTCTAACTCGGATCAGGTATTGCTCCACTTGAATACATCGCAGTTGACCATATGATCCCCTAGTTACGAAATACGCAGAAAGTAGCCAACCAACTTATCGATTTCATATGAAACTACTGTTTTTCGCAACGCCGCTGGCGAATGAATACCGTTTCTGGTACAACCTAGTTCCCGAAGCCTTCTGGTCTGTTTCACACTGACATGTCGATCTAGGTTTGAGTCTTTTGATGATAAGCAGTGAGTAATAGTTCAATATTCGGTCCGTTGCTGAACTTTGTCCCTCGTCCCCGAGCATAAAGGACGGGTGTGAACGACGATCTGACGATATTCTCTCCCCATCTATCTAGTGTCATGTCGCAACTTTCGCCTTTGCTTGATTCCCTTCAGAAAACTATCGCCCATCGAGCCAGGGATGGGATGACAATGCGTTGTCTCGACAAACCTCTCCCGTCTTATGCTCCCGATTTCTTCTCGAACGACTATCTATCGTTATCTACGGATCCCTCCCTCAGAGACATCTTCTTGCGCAAAGTGCAAGAAGCGGGTCCGGCTCGTTTGTTAGGATCCACTGGTTCCCGTCTTACGACGGGGAACTCTTCGGAGTTCAATGCACTCGAGACCGCCTTCAAACATTTCTTTGGAGCTCCGTCCGCTTTGCTCTTCAGTTCTGGCTTCAATGCCAACTTGGCATTTCTGTCTACTGTCCCACAGAAAAGCGACGTTATCATCTATGATGAGTTGATTCATGCGTCTTGCCGAGAGGGCATCCGTGGACCATCCCGCGCCTCCTACCGCTTCGCCCACAACTCCGTGGCTTCGTTCGAGGAATGTCTCCTCGGCGTCCTGCAGAAGCATCCTCAGATTAGTCGAGGGACCTCAACCGTGTTCGTTGTAGTGGAGAGTCTGTACAGCATGGACGGAGATTTCAGTCCTCTAACAGAGATCGTGGAACTCGTGGAGACTCTGGTGCCTCCCGGACACGCGCATATTGTCGTGGATGAGGCTCACACGTCAGGAATATGTGGGCCCAACGGGACTGGGTATGTCTCGCACCTAGGTTTGAACGATCGTGTTCATACCAAGGTCCACACGTTCGGTAAAGGGTGGGGATTTCACGGGGGTATGTGCTGGTTATATTTGGAATGTGCATTTAGGAAACTAACCCGATGTTGGTCTTGTTCCACAGCCGTCGTGTTGAGCTCGCCGATCATAAGGGACTACTTGATTAATTTCGCAAAGAGTGTCAAGTTTTCGACGTCGATGCCATACACGGACATTTACGCACTCGAAGCCTGCCTCAGTATCGTATCGAGCCCACGTGGCCAAGAGGTATAGTTGATTACTCCGATTATATACATGCACTCGCTAATTCCGAGCTTCTATTCCCAATCATTGATGAATTAAAGCTTCGGCAAAGTTTAAATCGCCTATGTCATTACGCACGCGAGAAGCTCTTTATTGTCCTGAGGAACGTCCCTAAGACCATCATTGCGCTGGACGATTCCGACCCCGCGGTTGCGGTTTCTCATCGTGGGTTGTGCTCCCCGGTCATTCCAGTGTTTACACCTTACGCGAGGAGACTGGCGGACTACCTGCTGCAGAGGGGATACCCGGTCGTGCCGATGACCCATCCAGTTGTGGAGAAGGAGAGACCTAGAATCCGCGTCATCATTCATGCAGGAAATACGGAAGAGGAGATCAATTCATTCTCCTACGAACTCCTGGCTTGGGCGGAACGACAAGAGAGAGTATTGTCACCCACAGGAAGTGCTAGTGGCAGCGCGGGAGCGGGAAGGTCGTATGTGGAGGCGAGAGCGAAGCTTTAGCAGCCTGCGCAAGTTGTTGTATGTACCCCATATAAGTTATCCTTTGTTATCCTTTCTGCACCCAGAAAGACGTGTATGGAATTCTGATGATTGCCTTTAACTTCGGAAGTCACCTACCGAGTCGAAGGAAGATAGTCTTTCCATTATGATGGCGTCCGGTGTGTGAACTTACTCTATCTTAAGTCTCCCAGGTATCAGCCACCGACCGGGTCCGAGCAGGGAAAACGTACCTACTTTGCTCGTGAGCCAAAGACAAGAAGAGATTGACCCCACCCGTGCACCATTACTTGGCGAAGATACATACCAACAACAATCTCATCAGAGCCCGAGTCCGCAGTGACAGCACGAGCTTGCTGACCTGTTGGCTCCATGCTGCTAACAGCGTCGCGAGACGGCCTAGCACCGAGTGGTCAGTCTGCAAATTCATAATATCGTGCGTCTGACTTTCCTTTGGATAGAAATTGCCAAAAGACAAGGCGTTTTTCATATTCATTTTCTGATGAAACAATTCAGCCATACCTCCGGCATTTCCGCAGAGAAATGGTCATACATAGACCTCATCTCAATAATAAGTTTGCACTGAGCATGGTGCAACATCTTGAAGCAAAATACTACGACCACTTGGCAGTCTGGCCCGCCGGGCCGGATATTCCCCTTGTTCGGCAAGTCCTGACACAGTTCATACTCAACTGGTGGCAAACAGAGCCAAACTATACACCCAAATCCTACAGCGGTTCCTCATCGTCGTCGACAGCGTCAACGCCTCCACATCAAGACTACCACAAGGTACGTATATTCCACATTCCAGCACGGAATCTGTATCGTCCATCCATACCGCGGTTTCAACGCTCCAGGGTCTGCTGGCGATGGATGCCGTGTAGTAGCGGTGGATGTGCATGCTGATGTCCGATTGCGATCCAGATGGGCCTTCAAGAATACCAAGTCGTCGGGCGCCATCTCCCCACCGAATCAGACCCTACACCCAAAATCTACCGCATGCGCATCTTTGCGCCCAATGAAGTCGTCGCCAAGTCGCGGTTCTGGTATTTCCTCAGGTACGTAGTAAAACAAAACACACCACCTCGTGTTGGATCTCAATCTGCGCTTCAATCAGACAATTGAAAAAAGTCAAGAAAGCGAGCGGTGAAATCATTGGTGTCAACGTTGTGTGTATCCCTTGCAGCCGTTCAAGTGGCAGGCGGAACGGGATTGCTGACGGGTCTCCGAACCCCCGCACGCCTTGGCGCGCGCGTGTTTTTTTTTTTCTAGATCCATGAAAAGAAACCGTTGAAAGTCAAGAACTTTGGTATCTGGTTGCGTTACGATTCTCGTTCGGGCACGCACAACATGTACAAGGAGTTCCGCGAGCTCTCGCGGGCGGATGCCGTCAAGGCGCTGTATCAGGACATGGCTGCCAGACACCGTGCTCGTTTCCGGTCGATTCACGTACGTGTTCTATTTGATCTGTCGTTGACACGACACGCACCCAGAACCCGCGGGCTGATGTGGGCGATGAACAGATTCTCCGCGTTGTCGAGCTCCAAAAGGCGGACGACGTTCGTCGTCCCTATATCAAGCAGCTCCTCGTTCCCAGACTCAAGTTCCCTCTCCCACACCGCGTTGGGAAGACAAAATCGACTTTTGTCGCGCGTCGCCCCACCACGTTCTGATGGCTCTCGGGTGAATGGGTATTTTTACTACTGGCCATGTAGTCCATGTACTCAGACTTCATGTCTATGCAACAACACAAGTTACATGCATTAAAGCGAGCAGGTGGTGCTTCATTGACCTTACGACGTAAAGCCAGGATATGGCGAGCCCACTTGAAAACAGAAAGGGTCCCCAGTGAATGCCACTAGCACTGCGACTCACATAGTAGGGATGTGTCGAACACCAATCTGTTAATTGAAGAACAATCGAGTCTGAACTGACTCGGCTGAGGCTCCCCCTGCTCATCGAGTAAAAGCATAGCATACTGTAGTAGCAACAAAATAGGAGTCAGCATCTCTGCACCCGCATAAAATGAGAAACTACGTACAATCTGAAATTGGACGGTATCAGAGTGAAGGAGGTTCTCAGGAATTCCACATTAGAAAGAGACTCACCGCGTGTATATCCCGGTGGCAGATACGACCTCGTTCTTCAGGAACCCACTCCCCACACTCCGCTCCAATAATTGGAGGGGTCGAAAAGACCTGGAACTGGGCCCCACACCCTGAACTAATCCGACAAAAGATAAGGTTTTAAACTATCTCATGGCGAGCGCACGACAGACGAACCACTCATTCTCGACAACCATCACTTCTTCTGGAGGTTCTTTCAACCTGCAAAATGGGCAGATGGGAGGCACTGCAAAGTCCGCATTGTGGGGCTTCCACATGCCGAAACAAGTCCTAGAAATCACCCTCATGGTGACTATGGCCCCCGCCTGAATGACGGGCCATTTACTCTGTTCCTGGGTTGACAGGTTGTCCACGCTGACACCCCCATCTATGTAAAAGTCGAATTGCCTTTTGTCGATGTACTGCACCAGAGCACGTTGTTCTCCCTCCGTGCACTGATAAAGGACGCCTCGAAGCATCTGGGCTAATTGCTGAAACAGTAACCTCAGAAGGCCATTCGCAGGACCAATTTCATCGCAGAAGCATACCTCGTGGGAACGACACTGGTCTGGTAAGATGTGGTGTCCCCGTCCCGTGGCATCGATCAGAGTAACGTAGGCTGGAACCAGTTCGCGCAGTTGACCGGCAAAGCCAATGAATATACCCTTCATTTCTTGTATCTCAGTTTGCTGGTGGCGAACAAGCGCAAGCATTTCCATCTGAGATGAAAACTAGGAACAGTAAGTCATGAACATGCTGGAAAATGTTTCAAAACAAAAGCACTACCAGATAATCCTGTAATCCATTGTTGATATCGTTAAAACAGCCAAGTATTTCTTGTGCGATGGTCGGTGATCCAAAGGGACGACTCTGGAGCTTCGTCAGACGATCCGACGAGACAGTCAATGTGCTGATATTTTCCCATATTAAACTCGTCTGTGATGAAAATCTGATGTTGAGTACCATACTTGATTAATGTGTCCTTCCGAGACTGCTCCAAAGGCCCCTGCGCGGTCGGTGAGTTGGCCAAATAGCAGAGAAGCTGATAAAGTCGACGGGTGAGACGATCCAAGTCTACTTTATTTTGGCTCCGTCTCTGTAACCGTGAGTGAAATTGCATGACCCACCCAGACGTGATTCATGCTTACATCCACGAGCTGTAATACAGATAGCAACCCGCCAATTGCGGTTCCCATTGCAGTTCCAGCGACCGGAACTGCTCCCACGAGAGATTGTAGCATGGGCAGACCAATCTGTGCCATCTCAGAGATTCGTTGAAGGGATGATCCCGAGGCAGCATGGTTAGAAGACGCGGTGCTGGCTTCCTGGCTGTAGGGAGTGTTTAGTGCTTGTGACAGGATTGAAGGGATGGCAGGAGGTTCATCGGGACGAGTGCCATTTCCATCGGTGACTCGTTTTGTCCACAGACGCTTGACACGTATTGCGGTCACCATTGGCGAGTCCGGGAAGGAGAAGTGAAAAGCCATGCTCAATGGGAATTCCGGGATGCAGGTGCCAGAGCATTATAACTCGTTCAGAAAACCAGTCTGGTGACCAGACACGTCTATGAGGTTGCCGCGTTGAGAGGCAAACCATCGATAGACGGCGGGGAAATTGCGGATTGATCGGTGCACGTGAGAAAAAGACCTCGATTTGGACTTAGATAAGTGCCGGATAACCTCAACTCGAGAGTCGAGACTTGATCACCTTTTCGCAACGCGTGCATGGATCTCGACGCTGAAGGTATAATCGAGAACGGCCTGCGTAATTCCGGTAGTATTTATTCCACGATCAATGCAAGGAGTGGACGTTCATGAGAGATCGAAGTTGCGTCGCATCGATCATGCACAATAATTTTGTTATTTTCATTTTCAACACTCCAAAATTATTTTCATTGTCGCGTTTTTCGTTGAGCCACATGCACCGATCAATCCGCAATTTCCCCCCAACGCCCCAACGACTTTTACCAGACCATCTATCGACGGTTTGCCTCCCAACGCGGCAACCTCATAGACGTGTCTGGTCACCAGACTATGAAGAACATCAGGAGCCTGAGATGTCCTTCATATAAGCCGGCTATTCCCACCACGGTGGGAGTTCTCCGAGTCATGCCAATGATCAGATCATCAAGCCCTCCAAGTTCACGACCACTTACCATTACCGCCTACCAATAACGAGGCATGAGGCAGTTCAAGTTGTGCCTGTCTACTTTTTTGACGAGATTCGATTTGGGTGAAGCTTGAGTACACGAGTAGCACAGCCGGCGTAGATAATCATTTAGAAGCTCCGCACAGACACTAGTACTCGGCGTGGCATCGGGCACTGCTATTTGCTGTCGAACCTCCGCGTGAAAGCTGGGATTACGGCCATACAAAAGGAGGGCATCACTATTGGCGTCTATCTCCACTTTGTCCTCCCTCCCATGAACGTCGCTGGCCCAAGTTCCCGAATCTCAATCGGGCGATTCACACGAGGGGAGCGAGTTGAAAGTACTTACGAAGAGGACTTGCTGGGACTCTTGGACCATCTCAGTCCCGAGGAGATGGACGAGCTGCAGGCGTTTTTTGAGCACAGAATGCAACATGGCCATCCGTCATCGGATCATGACGTCGCTATGATTAATTTGCTGCAGCAAGTGCGCGGGCTGGCCGATATAAACGAAGATAGGGGTTTGGCACAACGGATTGCTGACGGAGAGGACATCGGGTAAGCGCGTTTGCTACCTACGTTCGAAATCACTTGAAAAAGTACACACTAAAGGACAGACACTGAAGAAACTACCGATGAAGAAGATGTCGGGCCCGGGTAAGCGCGCTTGTTGCCTCCATTCATAATCACTTGAAGAAGAACAGGACAGAAACTGAAGAAACTACCGATGAAGAGGACGTAGGGTAAGCGCGCATGTTGCCTCCGTTCAAAACCACTTGAAGAAGAACACGCTACAGAGCAGAAACTGAAGAAGACGGTCAACAACACCGCGGAGTGCGGCCTGTCAGGTAGGAGCAGTAAGATTCATGCTCGGATGCCGGCTCGACTCGCCTATCGTTTAGAAACCGCATTGCACGATTTCTCCCGCGAAGAAGTTGGTTCTCTTTCTTGACAAGTCGGCTATTTGGCCTAAAACCAGTGCTGGCGCACCGAGCACGTGTCGCTGTGCCAATTCATCGGTGCGTCCACCTCTAGATCTTTTCGATCTACCTTTTTGATGAGAGGTGTCACTGCTGGCAGTGCGACTGGCCATGACTGCGTCGTCTGCCAGGACCCAATCCATGGCGTGGAGGTCCGCGCTCCCTGTGGTCACTACTACGACATTGGCTGCACAACAGATCTATTTCAGTCTGCGACCCGAGACGAAACACTCTTTCCTCCTCGCTGCTGTGGGCAGAATCTCCCCTTTGCTCGGGTTCGGCCTCACCTCCCACGAACGCTCGTCACGACGTTCCAGCAAAAGAAGGTCGAGTTTAGCACCCTCAAACGCGTGTACTGTTCCTCTCCTGCATGCAGCCGCTTCCTAGGGCCCGTCTCAGACGGTGTTTTTGGCGGTCGGGTGTATACCTGCCCTGCGCTGGGGTGTCGTAGGCGGACATGCGGCAAGTGTCGCGAGCAACACAGCGGCGATCGGACGCACGTCTGTCGTCCCGATGCAGGGGCCGCCCAAGTCCTCGAGCTCAGCCGCGCCTCTGGCTGGGCCCGCTGCCCAGGCTGTTCACACATGATCGAGCTCCACGTAGGCTGCTTCCACACGACTTGCCGATGCCAAACCGATTTTTGTTACCTCTGTCGTGCGCTGTGGAAGACGTGCGAGTGCCCGCAGTGGGACGAACGGCAGTTGGTGGTTAATAATGAGGAGAGCGACGATGAGTAGCTTGGGCTTTCCGACACACCCACACTATTATGTGATCGCGGGTAGTTGTCCGGCTGCAAGACGTCCTGTAACGTACCCCGTCCTCGATCCAGCACCACCTTTAGCTCCTGCACTCCACACGTTGTACAATTACAGTCCATGAATTTCCTCGAATTCGGCTGGACATGCAGCAGGGGTACTCCAACACTGCACTTCAACATCAACCTCACCTAAAAGAATACGGGGTAGCGTGGCGCCCTCCCTTACATCACCATCGATACCATCGTCTGGGCGAGCGCGTTCGTAGGGACCCTATCGGACGCGGACAAGGATGTGCTACGACGATGCATGATCCGGGACGCGATGGGGGAATCGAGGGTAGACGAACCCTGTGACAATGACGATCTACGCTGCGCGCCAAGCCTCTCGATCGAGCGGCGGCGGACATTTGCCAGTTCCGCAGACACGATTTGTCATCGCATTTCTTCGCGCACGGTCGGGTTACGAGTGATCTGCTCGCCCGCGGACACATAGATCCCTCGTCTTGGTGCCTTGGCAGTGGCGTCGTGGGACGTCACGGTGGTCGCGTGATCGCTGCAGGCGCAACTGCATATGAGAAGCATTCCCACTGAGCTCTCCGAGCCAGGGTACATGATACTATTGGCGAAATTAGCCAAGCAGTCCTTTATGATGATCAGGCGAGCTCGACACGACAGCTATGCAACAAGCCCACCATTAGGGTTAGTTTCCTAGATGCATGTTCCAAAGACGAGCAGCACATACACGTGGACTTTGGTATGAACACGATCGTTCAAACCCAAGTGCGATACATCATCCCAGTCCTGTTGGGCCGCACGTGTGGGCTTCGTCTACGATGTGCGCGTGTCTGGGAGGCACCAGAGCCTCCACGAGTTCCGCGATCTCTGTTAGAGGACTGAAATCTCCGACCATGCTGTACAGACTCCACCACAACGAACACGGTGGAGGTCTCTCGACTAATCCAAAGACGACTCTGCAGGATGCCGAGGAGACATGCCTCGAATGATATTGAGAAGCCCGGCTCGGTTAGGATATGGATGGTCGAGTGTACGAAACTAACATCGCATCATTAGTACCAACCAGAACAACGATTACACAATCACAAACCTTGACAGCGACTGGCCAAAAATCGCTAGCATGGAAGATTTTATGCTTGCCCGATTTCCGATGATTCCATTCGTTGACAGCATAGGAACAGCGATCGGAAGCTTTACACTGCCTGGAGGAGGAACTCTACATACCCGCCCTCACACGCTGTTGACACGATTGAATGCTGTGAGAAACCAGAAGGTGGAGAAGCTTTCCCGTGTCACAGATTGATTCTTCCGTCGATTCGTTTGTCGCAACAGAGTGGATCCAGACAGTTGAAGCGTTCAGACTCGCCACGATGCTTGGCGAATAGAATTTATTGGAAAACTATTTTTCGACGATTGATTGAGCACCTTGCGATGCCACCGCCCGTACCCGGACATCGCGGTCTTCAAGAGACGGATGCCGCTTACCTTTGGAATAGCATACATACCCGAGTGAGAACTTTGGTGTACTCGAGAAGAGGCATCGAATCGGGTTAGCATATGACGACTGTGAGTTTGAAAGGTCCGTTGTTTGTACTTGAACTTGAACCGAGTCCACCAGGCATGTACATGTCTCGGGCTGTGTCATTGACCCAACTCGTAAGTCCGAGTGGGTCGCACCGGGTTAGGATATGGATAGTCGAGCGTACGAAACGCTCACGCAATGTTTCGACGTCCACCTAGTATCCCAGACTAGGTTAGCCACGACTCGGATCACTCGTTACATACCGCAGCATCCGAGTCGGTCGCCGTCAACCAGAACACCACTGTCCTCGACGTCGCGCAGCAGCGTGAGCGGCGACCCTCGAGTCACGAGGTGAGGGCCCGAGGAACTTGAATTACACGT
>JBBPNE010000433.1:0-22118 GCA_038090735.1 Xerocomellus amylosporus | reverse complement strand
TACTTCTCTTTCATTCTGCCACTGCCGTGCGGTTGCCTCATGCTTATCTTCCATTTCATGGCCGTGCTTGATGCACGCTTCTACCTCATGTTACTAGACACTAGAATGTTCTAGAACCCTCATCGATGGATTCGGTATACACATGTACATACATACTCTAGTAGTATAAAAGGCCTAAAGCGCCAGCCAGAGAACTCCAGTTTAGTTCTCTTGGTTTTACCCATACTTCCACCAGAACACTCCTGACCTCAACGCTCGGTCGCTGGTCAGTACTCCTACGATTCGATTCCCTAGTGCCCTCCTTGACGGAAGTTCTTGGTTGTTTCATTAGAACTAAACTACTACTCTCGCACTACCGAATCAACCCCGACGCGCCTACACAAGTTAGTAGCGGTCAAGTCCTCATCGCGGCGCACGGCTAGTCCTGACTATTGCCAGTGCCCATCTCCTTCCACAGATCGCTTTGCTCATTCCCCACCGTTGACTCGGCTCGACCCGTTGAAGACTCGCTTCAACACCCCTACGTAGCAACTGTCGCTGCCGGAGGCAGTGCACTCCCCACGGTCCAAAGGGGGTTAGTTCCCGTCCAAACAGAAGCAGCACCGGTTGGTATCCCACCGCCTGTGCCTGAAGAAGGAGCAGTTGACACTCCGTTCCCGGCCACAAGATTTTTATTGCTACTCCACGAGGAGTTAAGGCCCTCTTCGTACGTTTTACCCAGAGACTCCGACGGATTTTTAATAGATCCGTTGCGGACGATTGCGGTCGCCCTCAGATCCACCGACCCTGTCGCCTCGCTCCTTTCCCTGATTACACAAGAGTCAGTAATCCGGACGCACTCCCTCGACCCCAACGACCTTTCATCAGACCCAGGGGAACTCAGCTATCCCGTCCCCTTAGCATCCTCCGCCGTCGTACGTGGGTCGTTCGTTCGGGAGGAAGAACTCGAACCAAAGTATTTGTGCACCGTCAATAGGGAAGGTTGGTCGCCTTGTCCTGAGGTATTAGTAAAAAGAGAAAGAGAAGAGGAGGAGCAGGTACCAGAGGAAGTACCAAAAAGGAGAAGGATCGCTAAGCGCAGGCTTCATTGGAGAGGAATTCGCCGCGCTAATCTCGGAGATCCATGACCTGACGATCAAATTAGTCGGATTACTTTACGTCCTAAGCAGATACTCCGCCGTCCCACCAAATTCCTTTAAATATATAAATCATGACTGCTCTCCCAAACGTGTTGGCTGCAGCCCTTACTGCGGCAGGAACGACGACAGGTCCCTGGGGAGACCTAGCAGGAGAACTAAGATTGTTCATGGAAGCACAGCAGGATACACTGAACGCAACCAGACTAATGAACATAAATTTATCAAACGAAATCGACCAGCTGAAAGCGCAGTTGGCGGCAATACCGGCTGGCGGGCCGACTGCAGGAACAAGGGCTCCTTCAGAGCCAAAATTATCAAAGATCTTTTCAGATCCTGGGAACTTCGATGGTTCCACAGGAAAGAAGTTCGAAGAATGGTGGACACGTGTCCGCGGATGGCGGCACGAGAACGTAGATGCACTTCCTGACCGGAAAGCAATCACCGCCGTGCTCTCACGCATGGTAGGGGGACGAGCTGGCGACTTCGCAAGAAGTCAGCTCAATGCAATCCTTAGGGGAGTAGGAATGGCTGATTGGGAAGACTTTTCCGATTTGGTCGAAAAGCATTTCCGGTCCACCAACGAAAAGGATCAGAACTGGTTAGCCCTCCGGAACCTGAAACAAAAGGAGCACCCCATGGAGGCATTCTTATTGAAGTTTGAAAATTACGCCCTCCTAGCAGATTATGATGACACCCGACAAATCGAATTGTTGGAACAGAACGCGGACAAAGACATAGTCACGCATTTGATCCTAGAGAACGGACAGTACACGTTCCTAGACACGTTCAAAAAGGATCTTCGACAAGCGGGAGCTCGCAAACAGCTCCTTAGTTTCATTCAAAAGGGAACGGCGGAACGGGTCAGAACCAAGGACCCTAACGCCATGGACATTGATGCCGTGAAGACAGGCGGCAAAGGAAAATGCTTCAACTGTCAGCAAGAAGGTCATTTCGGCAAAGACTGCCCGAAACCTAAGCTGCAGTGCTCGGAGTGCCACTTCTTCGGAGGTGGTCACCAAAAAGGATGCTCTAGAAACAAGGGCAAAGGAAAGCCAAACGGAGGCGGTCGCCAAGTGCGCGCCGCAGACTCCGATGATGGCGCCACCTCCTGGGAAGAGGATAAAAGCACCAAAACCAACAGCAAAGGAAAGGGCCGCGATTGGTCCACTTCCATAAACGGAATGTCCCTTGACGAGGCACGAGCCTGGTTCAAGGATTATGAAACCCTCGTCGATAAGAAGGCGGGAAAAGCCTAGCTCCAACACACGTGTCAGGGTGTGTGAAGGGGCAAAACCGATATGAAAACCTCACCGTGGAAGAAATCGTTGACGACGAGGATTTCGCGGTAACAACAACTACAAATCCGCCGTCAGAGGGGTCCCCTAGTGGGCTCGGCAGGGACGTTAAACCTGTGCTTAATTCCTCTAACAAAAAAGAAATCCCAGACGACGCTTATGTGCGAAGCGTAAGACCCGCACGAGAAATAAATCTATCTATTCGGATTGCGCCGTTTACACAACGGCAAAACTTCACAGAAACAGAAGCACTCCTGGATTCGGGTGCTAACACAATCTTTATCGACAAAACGTGGGCAGAAACACATGAAGTCCCACTTATCCCCTTACGAAACCCTATTCCTGTTTACAACATGGACGGAACACGGAACTCTGCCGGGAGCATTACACACTCCGCGGAGCTAGTCGTAGAATTCCAAGGACACCGTGAGAAAGTCACAGCAGAAGTGACCGATCTGGGAAAGAACCCTTTCATTTTGGGTTTCTCATGGCTACAGCGCCACAACCCGGACATTGATTGGACAAAAGGCACTGTCAAGATGACACGCTGCCCGCGTCACTGTCACATGCTGCAGGACAAGTCCGCTTTCATCCAAGTGATAGAAGAAGAAGGATACGATTCCCAATACTTCGTTCATGAAACAATTCGCGCGCTTGAGATGCCACAGGAATCGAAACCTAAAGAGAAAACCCCCGAGGAGTTAGTCCCCGTGGAATATCACAAATACCTTAATGTATTCTCGAAAAAGGAATCCGAACACATGCCGATTCGGAAACCATGGGATCACGCTATAGATCTCAAGGACATGTTCAAACCCAAGAAGGGCAGGATAATCCCTCTATCGCCTACGGAGCAAGATGAGGTTGCCGCGTTCCTTGATGACCAGCTAAAGAAGGGTTACATAAGACCTTCTAAATCCCCCCAAACTTCACCCGTATTCTTCATGCCTAAGAAAGACGGCAAGAAACGTATGGTACAGGACTACCGATACCTCAACGAATCCACGGTTAAAAATAATTACCCCCTTCCGTTGATCGGACAGCTAGTGGACAAGCTCCAAGGGACGAAACTATTTACAAAGATGGACCTTAGATGGGGTTACAACAACGTCCGAATCAAAGACGGCGACGAATGGAAAGCCGCCTTCGTTTGCTTCCGTGGAGCATTCGAACCCCTAGTCATGTACTTCGGACTTTGCAACTCCCCCGCCACCTTCCAAGCGATGATGAATGAGAGCTTCGCAGATATGGATGACGTGGTCGTGGTCTATATTGATGACCTAATGATATTTACGAAAACCAACAACCAAGCAGAGCACGACAAGATCGTCCTCGAGGTCCTTCGTCGTCTAGAAGAAAATGACTTATTCATAAAGCCAGAAAAGTGCACGTTCCGCGCCACAGAAGTAGACTTCCTCGGCATGATAGTCGGACGTGACGGCATAAAAATGGACCAAAGCAAGGTCTCCGCAATCATAGATTGGCCAGCTCCAAAGAACGTAAAAGGAGTCAGAAGTTTCCTAGGCCTGGCAAACTTCTATCGAAGGTTCATAAAAGATTACGCGCGCGTTGCACGCCCGCTACATGACTTAACAAAGAAAGAAGAACCTTTCCGATGGGAAGAAGCCCAGCAACACGCGTTTGACACGCTTAAGGAACACTTTACGACAGCTCCGGTACTTGCGTTCCCAGAACTAGATTGCAAATTCCGCCTGGAATCGGATGCTAGCGATTTCGCTACAGGTGCAGTTCTATCTATAGAAAAGGACGGCATATGGCACCCCGTCGCATTTTCATCTCATGCAATGACGCCACAAGAACGGAATTACCCAGTCGCAGATAAAGAGATGCTATCAGTCATCTATGCGCTGGAACAATGGCGTCATTATTTAGAAGGTGCTAGACACCAATTTGAAATATGGAACGACCACGCAAACTTGCAGTGGTTTATGACAAGACAAGATCTTAACCGTCGGCAAGCCCGATGGGCTATGTACCTCTCTCGATTCAACATGCTCTGGTTCTACAAACCAGGACATACTATGACAAAACCAGATGCTCTCTCTAGAAGAGAAGACCATGCCGATGGAATAGAAGATGATAACAAAGGAGTCATTGTCATTACCCCGGATAAGATTAGGACAACCATCCTTATCGCAGATGATGGGGATTTCATCAAACAAAAAATATTCAACGCCACATGCCTTCTGAATGAAGCAGATATTCAGAGGCTGTGTAAGAAGCATTCCATCTGCGAAGAGCGCGATGGAACCCTATATGACAACTTCGGCAGACTTTACGTCCCCGAAGGCAATATACTGAGGATGGAAATCATCCAGAAACACCATGACTCCCCGGTCGCTGGACACCCGGGATATGAAAAAACTATAGATCTGTTGCAGCGCAACTACTGGTGGCCTGGAATGGCTACCTTAGTCAAAGATTATGTCGCTAGATGCGACACATGCCAAAGATTCAAGGGATCCAACAAGGCCCCAGCAGGCCTCCTCCAACCACTCCCGATTCCGAATACCCCGTGGGAACACATATCAGCCGATTTCATTACGGATCTTCCCCATTCCCACGGCTACGATTCGATCTTGACGGTCGTAGATCGCCTATCTAAGGAGGTTGAGTTGATCGCTTGTACAAAACAGTGCTCGGCCCTGGACACAGCAAAGTTGTTCTTGGCAAATGTCTGGAAGCATCATGGCCTTCCACATTCTATTACATCAGATCAAGGACCACAATTCGCGGCACAAGTTATGCAAGAGCTAAACAAAGCTCTCGGTATCTCTACTAAGTTATTGACATCTTTCCACCTGCAGACAGACGGTCAGACGGAGATTGTCAATAAGGAGATTGGGAAGTTCTTACGGATCTACTGCTTTGAGAAGCAGGATTCCTGGTTCGCCTGGCTGCCAATCGCCCAGTTCTCCATTAATACCAAGAAACACGCTTCGACAAAGAAGTCACCTTTTGATGTGACATGCTCGTATCTTCCTCAGATGGGAATTGAACCCATTAGCTCGGACAAAGCACCAGCCGCTCAGAAGTTCGCATCGGAGATGAACAACGTAATAGAAAGCGTTAAAGATAATATGAAACAGGCACAGGACCGAATGAAGGTCAACGCCGACAAAAGTCGCTCGGCAGCGCCCGAGTACACCATTGGCCAGCAAGTCTGGCTCTCCACCGAAAACCTACGCTTGACGCGTGCCTCACGAAAGCTGTCTGAACGATGGCTTGGCCCCTATACTATTGTCGGCTTGGCAGGGCCCAATGCCGTTGAATTAAAATTACCGAGATCTATGCAGATCCACCCAGTTGTCAACGTCTCTAGAGTCAAACCGTATAAGGAACGCCTTGAAGGGCAGTCCACTACACGGCCGGGACCCGTGCATGTCACAGAAGACAGAGACAACGAATGGGAGGTGGACAGGATCATCGACTCGCGATATAAAAATAAAAAGCTAGAATTCCTCGTTCATTGGAAAGGCTATGACGACACGGATCGTACCTGGGAACCCAAATCGAATTTGGGCAACGCAAAAGAGGTCTTGAAGGACTTCTACCACGTTAATCCCTCCGCACCCAGGGCCATTTCTATTGCACCCGAGGATTTCCTTTTATTATTCCACAAGCGTCCGGAACCGTTTACCACTCTTCACCCAAAGCAGGTACCCTTTAATCGCCTGGAAGTCGATCTTTAGAGAGGGGGTAGTGTTACGGCTCGGTACGCCTCACATGCTCAAAACGCACTTAGTCGTTTTTCTCTTTCAGTTTCACCTCGCGTTCGACACGCATCTTCATCATTCCTATGCTTCTCATTTGTTATCCCACATGCCGCATGCACTCCTCACCCCTTTCATTACCGTGCAAGCTCATGGTGATACTTCTCTTTCATTCTGCCACTGCCGTGCGGTTGCCTCATGCTTATCTTCCATTTCATGGCCGTGCTTGATGCACGCTTCTACCTCATGTTACTAGACACTAGAATGTTCTAGAACCCTCATCGATAGATTCGGTATACACATGTACATACATACTCTAGTAGTATAAAAGGCCTAAAGCGCCAGCCAGAGAACTCCAGTTTAGTTCTCTTGGTTTTACCCATACTTCCACCAGAACACTCCTGACCTCAACGCTCGGTCGCTGGTCAGTACTCCTACGATTCGATTCCCTAGTGCCCTCCTTGACGGAAGTTCTTGGTTGTTTCACAACCTACTTCTCTGGATAATCTGCCGAATAGGTGAAAATTCGGGGAAATATGTGTCGCTGTACTCCATCCCAACACTTGACGACAATGCCATTCTTGTAGGCCTCGACAAATTCGTTATCTAACAGCTCCTTCCACACAGCTTGAACCAGTTCACGCTTGCAATGACTTAGGATGTTGGAACGATTGGACTTGTTGGTGAACTGGGATGTAAACTCAATGATGGAGCGGGGAAGCTGTCAATGTGAAACACATTAGCGAGTAACGAAGCATTGAGGTGAAGTCAGAACACACCTTTGGAATGAATCCGACGAGGTGATTTGTACCAGTTGTATTAGGACGTGCTCGTATGTACATATTTGGATAAGTTTCCAAATGAAAGATAGATCAGCCATGCAGATGCATGCCCGAATTGTGCCAGATGTGTGGCATCAGATGAAAACATCATACCAGCTATCACTCGCTCCAGTTTGCACCCATCCGAGCACCTCTGCTTTTGGACTTCGTCATGGGCTTGGTTCCAAGCATCTGATGTGTACAACTCATCATATATCCGTTGTTCCTGGCCGCTGAGAGTAGACCGCCATATTGATACAGTATAACCCGTACGGATTTCGGAACCAAAATTAGTCCGGTCACACTATGGCCGTCAGTTAAAAAATTCACAGGCCACCAAGGCAAGTTACTTTTGCACAGTAGTTAAGAAATAGCGTACAGTATCATCATCGGGATGAAATGCGTGTGACAGAATGGGTGCAATGCAGGTGCAGAATCTATGCTAGGATGAATTGGAATGCGTGTAATGGGCAATGCAATGAAGGATTAGATAACATGCTGGCGTCGAAATGACGATGCATCAGTAATATCATGCATTAAAACGAAGATAGGATCAGAACTGTCTGCCATTACGACCAATGATAAGGATATACGGCTGATCCCCGTTGACTGGATGGGGTGTAAAAATGCACGCCCGGTGGGCTGGCGTTAGAAAACGGGCAGAGTGAACCACGCTTTCCCGCAAAGAGGGCAGCTGCAAGGAATTGTCTGCTGGGGAGATATAAGGGGGCACTTGAGGGAGCTTTCGTGACCAGATCGCATCGTTGATGTACGGCAACGGTGCCTGTTGGACATTCAAGCGGCTTTCATGTGAGCTCACAGAAGCGGACTGGATGTCAATCGGCATATATAGCAGAGGAGGTGGGTACGAAGTTGTCGGCGGAGGAGGTTGGAAGCGGCGCAAACGATCCTTTCTCTGGACCTGTTGTTATTCCGCTTCTGTATCGGTAGACGACCCAGCCAAGGAATAGTTGTAAAGATTCTGGGAAAACGAGATGAGGATTTCGCGCACACAAACGGAAAGCAACTTACCCTTAGCACGTTCACGGGTCGGTCTACG
This sequence comes from Xerocomellus amylosporus, assembly GCA_038090735.1. NCBI lineage: Eukaryota > Fungi > Basidiomycota > Agaricomycetes > Boletales > Boletaceae > Xerocomellus > Xerocomellus amylosporus. Next base: position 14,069 of record JBBPNE010000433.1, on the reverse strand, counting down.
CGATACGCAGCTACCAGTGTCTGGGGTCTATCACCACGCACGGCAGGGAATGGTTGAACGGACGAAGCAGAGCTGGGACCAACCGAAAATCTATTTTCTGGAATGTGCAAGGTCATCCCAGTATGGCGTTTCGAGGGCGGCAGCTCGTTGAAAGAAGTTGGCATTGGCGAAAACGCGTCTTCAGCCGAACGTTTCGAGCCAGAGTTGGGGCAAGGCGACGGGGGTAGATTGGCGTGCAGATGCGGCCGAGTCGTTAGATCTGTCGAGACGTGTGGCTGAATGTACTGTAGAGGCGAAGTAGAGCACGCTTGGTACGTCGTTGAATGGCACCTCGATCTGGTGGTGGTGCGCACGGAGGGGGTAGAAATGGCGGGCTGTAGCCGACGACCGTCGCGATAGCGTGTGTGCGATCTCCGCCATTTCTGACTCTCGGATTCCTTTGCCAAAACGAGACCTTTGAGCAAGTAGAGCCAAGACTCGTACTTTTTTCCGGAGACATAAAGGGAGAAGTCGACACCCATGAGGAACTCCCTCTCCATGCGGTTGATCTCGCTCAAGTCGATTCCTGACACCTCTGACCAAGTCCCGTTAGCGTACCTGTCACTGAAATATTGTTAGAACGAGCTGCCAATCACAGACAGAGAGGGGCGTGCTCGTCTAAAAATTTGTTTGCCGTCATCAAGGCAGCGACCGCTATCCGGAACTCGCTTCCCGGGACACCGGCAGTAAAACGGTTGCGTTCCTTGAAATGCCAAATATAATGCAAGGAAAGGACGATGACAGACTGGCTGACTTGTGTGGTCTCGAGCAGCTTTTGCATGAATTGGACGAATGTTGCCGAGGGGTTGAACTGCAGAGGGGAAGAGGACGATGCTGGGGAGTAAAGGGCAGAGGGTATCTGGGACCACGAACGCACACTCGAAGGCACAGACGAGGAAAACCACAAATAGCAGATCATCTCGCAGGTCTGTTCTGCCACGCAACTGGCTGGCCGCTTGAGGGGGGTGTCGAACCAGTCGATAAAATGCGATGCGTCACGCGGTGATACCGGCATTTGCTGGAATGACTGCTCCCATACGTCATCGTCGAGCATGTTGCGAGAGGGCGGGTCGGTTGGCCGGGGTGCTGATCTGGACCACTTGGACGCGTCCCGCAATTGAGGTGGCGCGACTGGAAAAGTAAGGTGAGAACGCGACATGAGACGCGACGAGGTACACACCTGGATGCATGGTAGACAACTGGCGATCACGGTGGGCTATCGGAGGCAAGGAGGTAACGCGCGAGTGGGGCTGTGGGAGGAGACGCGGCAAGGCGGCGGACACGGGGGGAGGGGGGAGACCATATCGGCAGGCGGATGGGCAAGGGGCAAGGAGCTCTGCGGGAAGAGGGCGTGGTAGAGGGGGGGGAGTATAGACCACCATGGTAGACTCGCCGGCGAACGCAAAGGGGACGACGGCTGGAGGATGCCACGATCATTTTTTTAGAAAAAAGGAGGCGTCTGAAAGGTTCTCCGCTTAGACGAAAAGTATATATACAACTTGAAGAGTGTTATCGCTTCCGTACCCTCTTTCGACCCAATTCGTTCTCAGACGATGGCGGGCCGTTGAGGAATCCCAGTCACAGTCCCGTGACCGTGCCGTTGACTCAGCCGCGCACGCGCAGTCGCGTCGCAACTCGCTCGCGCTTGTTACCAGCACTTGCACTATCCGCCGGGTTCGCGTTGTTTTGTTGCCGTTCATCTACTCCTCTCAGACAATTCATCTAGAAATCCACGTCCGTCCAACCGGGTGCCACGACATGGAACCCCTCACGCTCCACTGTTGGGTCTATGGCGGAACGATCTTCGAGGTCAAGATATCAAAGACAGAAACTGTGGCATCCCTTAAAAATGCCATTAAGAGCGAGGCGCCGGAGACTTTTCACGACGTGGATGCGCACACCCTCGCTCTTTACAAGGTTTCCCTCCCCGATGCCACCGATGCACAGCTTGAAGAGAGCCTCAAGAACCTGTCGTTGGACAAGCAGGAGCGCCTAGGTGCACGAACCAAATTATTCAAGGTATTTCCAGAGCTCACTCCCGCTGATGACGACGATGAGACAACCGTCGTCGTCGTTGACGTAGCAACGCTCAACTGCTGGGTGCGCGGCCAGGCGACCGATAACGTCTTCGAGGTCAAGATCTCAAGGACGGTGAATGTTACAGCCCTGAAAAAAGCCATCAAGAACGAGGCACAGATGGACTTTCCCGCGCACGCTCTCGCTCTTTACCAGCCCAGGGATCCCGTGCTCAGTCCCTATAACGAAAATCTCAGTAGCGTCATCCTTTCGGAACACGGCAAACTCTTGCGTCCTTCGGACGTGTTGTCACAGGTGTTGCCGGCACCATCGCCTGCGGGCCACATCCATATTATAGTGGGTATGTAGTGGAGACAATCCAGACTTCCATTTGCGATTGATTCTTGTCCTCCAGATGCGCCATACTTGATGATCGTCTGCTGGTTACGAGGCAACACTCTCGACTCCAGATTTCCAATTTCAATCCCAGCGAATGGAAGCATAAGTCAACTCAAACATCGCATCAAGGAGCTACACCCGAATCTCAGAGACGTGTCCGACCTGCATATACGCTTATTCAGGGTATCCGGAGACGATGATGAACTCCAAGAGTGTCTTAGCAAGACAGGTGACGGCGAACCACTCCAAGGGGACACCCTGGCACCCAATTTCCTGGGCGTGCCAGTGCTCGACCCTTTGCTTATTATTGCGGAAGTCACCAGCAGTACCCGTAAGTTGATTGCACACCTTATTCATGACTGTATTTGATTCCGAACGACAGGGTCAACAAATCCTTTTCCGTTATTGCACCGGGGCTTTGGAGGAGTGGATCCGATTGCCGCGGCGCGAAAAGCCTTTGCCGAGGGCCGCAAGCCGCGGGCACCATCTGATGGTTCGCATCCTTCTGCATTCCATAAAACGCAGCAGGACAAAAAGACACAGATACCCTGTGGTCGACCTCGTGAACCCGAGGAACTCATTCCTGTAACACTACTCCATCCGGTCTTCGGCCAGTTTGTAGATGACTGCCTGACCGGAGCGATGACAGAAGGCGATAACCAGTTCGTAGGCAAACTGGCAAATGTCATGTCGGATTTATACCAGGACGAAGCGCAGCGTGTAAAAGAGGTTGACGAGGTGTTTAAATCGGTCCATCTTAACTTCAACATCCTTCAAAATATACCAACAACGAATTATGTGATGGACGCCAGTCTCTCTGCCGGTGGTCCAGACCTTCCTCCCTACTGCATCGCCGAGTTCAAGAACGAGGCAGCGAACAACAACTCGGAGCCATATATCCAAGCTGTCGCGTACTACTTGGAGGCAACGAGGAAATACGCACCTAACCTATCGAAGTGTGCCTTGCCTTGTTTTCTTCTGGTAGCTTTTGGTTTGTATTCGTCTTTTCTTTTTTTTACGCTTTTGGTATTGACAAATGAAATAATTTCCTCCAGGGCCATATATCGTCTTTGCCGGTGCTGTGTGGAATTTACGGCCTGTCGTGCAGGTCCTTTCGACCCCTCTGGCGCTCCACTATCATTCCACCGATACCCAGAACCAGCTCACCGTGGCACGTCGCATGGCTGCGTTCCGCAAAGCCCTCAAAACGCTGAAGACATATTACGAAGGCCTATCTGGTGATAAAGCTGGACTTGTCAACAAGAACGAGTCTCACGACATGCTGTTCCCATCTTGCACAGAGTTCAAGTGTCTCGACGACGAAAGCACGAAAAACATCCGTTATACGGCGCAGCTCGATGAGGGTGGAAAGAAGAACGGGCTTGTATTCTTCGGAACGCTACAACAGGACGCTACAGTTCAGATCTGCATCAAATTCGCCCGACGTTACTCTAAGGAGGCTCACCTGCATTGTGCAGAGTTGGGTTTCGCCCCCAAACTACGAGGATTCGAAGAGCTCCCTGGAGGTTGGTACATGGTCGTCATGGACAGGCTCGTCGACTACGACGTATTGGCCGACTTGGCCGTCACCGACACCCTCCCCAAATCAGGGCTCGAAACCATGGGGGAGCAACTAAAGACGCTGCACGCTCGCCATCTGGTCCATGGAGACATACGCGATACCAACATTTTGGTGAAGAAGGACAAGCGGACGCAGCTGATGCTCATCGATTTCGAATGGGCGGGGGTGGAAGACATCGTGCGATACCCGCCATACGTGAATTATACCAACATTAAGAGGCCGGACGATGCGAGGGACGGGCTACCCATCAAGGCGGTTCACGATCTCGCAATGCTGGATACCATCACTCGTGCGTGGGCTGAGAAGTAGACCATATGTTAGATGCCTTGATGTAGACAATAATTGAATGTGAAGGTCCTATTATGCGACACCCTCCCCAAGACCTGGACCATCCCACCAATCGTGCATTGCTGGCACCGAGCACTCTGTTACGCGTGCCGCTGCATCACTGGGAGTGATGCGATAACACCTTTTCACCTTTTACCGGGTCGTTGCATCGAGCATGGCGTGCTGCAGGGACGGAGTATCTGGATTTCATGTACCATAGATTCGTTACATTACGTGTCTGGGACAAGGAATCTAAACTTACAATCACTTAAGGTCAAAGTGAATGTGGGTGATGAGTCCATCAGGTTGACAAAGATCGCACAAATGGGCGGACCACTGAGGGTCCCTCGAGGCAGAAACGAACTCCGGGGTCTCCTCGGTGCAAGAAACGAGATGGCGTAAGGCTTCCGAGCCTTTCTTGCCACCAACGATCGATGACGAACGCAGGTGCAAAAGGTGCTTTGCACTCGATGCCTGCTTATTGTATCGCAAGGCAAGTACAACCGGCCCGTTGGTCATTCTCAGCTAATGCTACTTTCAAGTTCAGGCTGTGGAGAACATGATCAATGAGTCTTCGCCAAGACGTCGCACTTGATCCCCGCCCAAGCGGATTTCTTCAAACGATGGCGGGTGATATCTTTCGAAGAGCAAGATGGTATTTGATTCCGGAAGAAACTTTGGAAGATGACGACCCAAGAGCACGAAGGAAAGGAACGCTTTCCCAATTCCATGGTCATCAACAAGACATACATAGTTTCCCTCAAACCTGCCCAGTGCAGAGAAGATACACCGGTACACATATCGGTTTGTTCGCAGCAACGACTTCACTTGCCAAAACCAGTCACTCTTGGAACGGCCACATGAGCATGGGCGATGCGATCACTGACACCGTGTCAGTCGATTCCCGAGCTCCTCGCGCTCGCTCGAGGCTTTATGTGGGTCTCACGCCACAACAAACCGTTGTGGGTCTCACGCCACAACAAACCGTTGTGGGCATAGACCAGAGCTAAACGTGGAAATGCTTGCTGCGCGCCTGTAGGTAATGCGCAAGTTCCGAGGGCGGATCCAGCCAGTGTCCCAGATCAACAAGGACGAAACTCGGACATGGGTCGTATCCGCGACAATCTCGCGCGATCGTTCTCTGCTGACGGAGATACGAAACGACGCCAGCTTGTCGTACCTCCGGAAACCGACGTTTGAAGACAAGCAAGCGACGGTGGATATGTTGTGTGACAAGCACGCAAAACCCGGGTCAGGTAGCAGCGATGACCCGCGCACTAAGCACAAACGATTATGCGTTGGCGTTGATCCTCAGGATGCCTGGGACGGGGGAAGATGGTGCCGTTGATGTCTTGGTCCGTCACGCCTTGCGGACAAGTTTGTGCTCGTCGGAGACCACTTTTAGCTTCCACCACTGGTAAATCCTGTTCTTAGATATCAACCATGATGAGTGGGGCTTGACATACTTTCAGGTGCGCAATCCCGCGGCGAGAAGGGTGGCCTAGAGGTCTCGCTAATTCAAAGGCTTTCTGAAGCCCACCCACATGTGGTCGTGACCTGACGTATCAGTACCGCATGAACGAAGCTATCATGCGCTTGTCCAACAGACCCATATACGGAGACCGCCTTCGGTGTGGCTTGGAAGCCGTCGTGGAACGAAGCCAGGTACTCCCTGACAAGACGCCCATCGACACCCCCTGTGGAGCCTTTCACTGTCTGTGCGACCGACGACGGCAAGTGTTGGCTAGCGCGACTGTTAGACGAAAAGTAAGCGTCTTCTTTCCACATGTCACTTTCCCACTCGAGTTGGCGCTGCGCCAGTTGTAAAGCCATCTTTGTAGACACGGATCGCGTTCCCGGGTTCGGATTCGTGAGTGGGCGACTTGGTGCAGAACGAGACGGAGGGTAAGCTCGTGTTCCAGATCGTTGAAGCACTCTTTGCCAGATCAGGATCATGTCGCGGCACCGTCAACAGATCAAGATACTATGAGGGTCCAAATGCACAAAAACCCGGTGCGCAATTTATCGTAGAGCGCACGACACTTTGTGGGGTGAGCGCGCAACTATTTGACTTGTTGAGGTCGAGGTGGGCGATGACTAATTTGGAAGATCAGTATGAGAAGAAACGAAGGGTCAAATTGCAAACTAGTACAAAAAAAGTAGTACTACTGGACTAGTGAATGAAGTTCTCTGAACGGTGCATGGATGTGCTCGTCCCGTCTGGAATTCCACGAGCTCAAGAGCTCACCATTGGGCCGAAGGCCCAATGGGGGGGAATGTGCTAATCCTAGGTTTTATAAGAAGATATTTATTAATGTTAGCAAATGCTCGCTTTGGCACCTTCGGTGCCTATGCTTGCATTTGGAGAACATTGGGCCTTTGGCCCAATGGGGGGAGAATATACTAATCCTAGTTTTTATATGAAGATACTTAGTAATGTTAGCAAATGCTCACTCCGGCACCTTCGGTGCCTGTGCTTGCATTTGGAGTCAATATCTGATTTGCCACCACAATACTCCTTACTTTGTATACATCAGTGGTAGTGTACATCATGTACTCACCATCCACTATCATGAATAACCTGTGCCGTTTCAACTTGCCTGATCAGAACCCCATTCCTGCCACTCAACTTTTCAACAGTCAATTCTGGGGTTGTGTTCTCATTTCAATCTAATCTATGACAGACATAGCAAACATAGCTTCAAAACCATCATACATATATAGTATACAATTCAAAGTTCTAAGTTTCTAAAAATACTTCAGTCCAAACTATGTTCATAGCTTTGGTATCTCTTTGATTGGAAAACAAAATCTTGGTGTTTTTGGGGTGTGTACATCTTGAGAGTGCCACATATAACTGTCCACCAAGAGAACACATGCAAGCAACACATTCACTGAACATGAAGATGTTCAATCTAATGACATGACATGCCTGGATATTGATGTACAGGCACAGGAGGGTGGTTCTGCAATTTTTTATTTTTACTAATAGAATGTTATGAAAACCATTCAAAGCATCGGGTATATTTGAAGCCATTGAAGCAGCAGAGGGGGGATGATGATGGGAGGGGGGTGAGCCAAGAGCATGTTGATCATGTTCAGTCTGATGGCCAGCAGTCCATGCTCTCTCAGGAGAAGTAGGAGGCATTGCCCTGAAATATTGCATTAACATGGAGTTTAGCATGGGAAGTTGAGATGCTCATATATTGATGGACACAAAGAAAGAAAGCTAAAGAAAAATATGACCTGCATGAAAGACAGCAAACAGGTCAGAAGTGAATATAACCAAAAAAGTAAAAGAGATAGGATAATCCCAGTGTCAAGCTACCTTGTAATGTGAGATATGACAATGTGACAATGACCTGTATTCACGTGAACAGTGGGACCAGATGTATCATCTTGGGTCAATGTCACCCAGGAACAGCCCCTAGTGCACTATGGGAAATAGCAATGTTATCCTTATTTAATCCAGCGGACAACTGTGTAACTACATGCAAGTGCATATGACTTCTGGTGTAGGTGCCTGTGAGACCATTGGAAGCTGAGAGACTCAATGATTGAGTTTGAACACAACACAGCCAACAAAGGGCGTGTCCAATTGGCTGGCTGGCATTGATGTGTCACAAACTGATTGAATGGCAATTTTAAATTTAATCTGACTCAACCAAAAAACTAAATGCTAAATTTGCTTTTGGACCTTTGGCCCAAAAGGTGAACATAGCGAGCGATGGGCGAGCGTAGTATGTTCCTAAAGTCTGTTGTAACAATGCATGAAAAGTGTAGTGCACATGTAGTAAGATAGTGTGGTACCAGTGTGGTGAAGTGCAGCTAGTAGCTTCCATTATTTTCTTGTGATTTTTGTGTGATTGTTTGGTAATCTTTTGGTAACTTTTGGTGCAGGGAATGTCTGGTGAGCTGAGTTTGAATGCTCAGCAGCCGAAAAAGGAAAAACACATGGTATTTTACGCGGTACCCGAGCGACGCGACAGAGCCAACAGAGCTGAAATAAGTGTCGGCCTTGGCTCAACTTCCCCCCCCTTTCCCACCCGTTCTCCGATAATCTTTTGATGATATTGACTATGGCAATGTTTCGTAGTGCCTCTTTGTGCCGCAAAGCATCCGACTGCTCCATCTTCGACACTGTCGAATCCATGCAGACAGTGCAGACACCCGGTATCTCAGCAGCATCATTCAACAAGGTCAGGATTTCATTACTGCGGCACAGGTCTTCCAGATGGAGTAGCTGCCGTGCCATCCCATTCCACCATTCATCCTTCCATGATGCCTCACATTCCGATGGTGCTGTGCAGAAAGGTGACTTGATGAGAGGTGGTTCTGTATATGCAATGGCACGGTAGCCCTCCTCGATTAACGACTTTGTATGAGCAAGGATGTAAAAGTATTCGAGGCCGATGTGGCAGGCTTCGCCACGAGAGATGAATGACAGTCAGCCTATGTTTGCGCGATGAAAACGTGAAGTAGCCGTCCCGATTTGGAACGGCCAACATGGCATTGAGAATGTGTCGGCCCAATTGCACTTCAAAATCCACGAGCTGAGCTCAGTTTTCGGCAAGCTGAAAACGCCCCGCAATGCTAATCCTAGTTTTTGAATGAAATGTTAATCCCAGATTTCAGTGTTCATGCTAGTGACCAAGTAGAAAGTTACATTTTATATTTATGGCAAACAAAAAAAAAGTCTATGTATCAAATGACCAAATTTCTAAATACTTCGGTCCAGATTACATTAGTTGCTTTTGTATTTTCTTGACCATGAGGAAAAAGAATTTTAATGTTTCTGGGATGAGTACAACGTGATAAAGCCACATAAAATTGTCCATGAGAAAAAACAGAAGAGCTCAAATTCAACCCAACATGCTTGACCGTCTGACTTTGTGACTTGTTGATCGTCATTGCATAGGCTAGATGGACTGGGAATTGCAAGCGACGGAAAGGAATAGGGGAGTCTTGAAGACCTGAGTCAAGAGCCATGCGAGGAATAAAGACCACGTTGTTGGCATTGTCTCCACCCAATACTCTGCACTCCAGAATGCAGCGAGTAGACCTAAGAAGCCTCAAGCGTGTGCCATTGTAGAGGCCATTCATGGGATCCAGATTGCGCAAAAGCATGAGTGGTGCACCAATTTTAAGCTCCAGCTTGTGAAGGGGAAATCCAGAGGGACTGAAAGTGTTGAGAATCACTGGTTGGATATAGTCATACTCTCGCTCCGTCACAGAGTCTGCACTGAGGTATGTGGTCTTTTCCTGGGGTAAAACAGAGTCCAGAATGGTGGAATTGACTTCATGTACCTGCTCGTTTCTAGGGTTGAGAATAGTACGATCCAGACAATATTGATCAGAAAGATGCTGGTCTTGGGCAAGAAGCTGGGAATATAAGCAATTGATGAGGGATGCCATGGTGTCACCACACTGCATGTGTCCAGGAAGTTCCACCTCTCCATCCGTTACACCGATTTGCAAGAGTTGTCGTGCCCATTCATCACATTCAGGATCTTGACCTAATCACATGTTTTGGTGAAGATAATGAATATTCATCCTTGGCCAAAGATTGGAATGAGTAAGGGTGGCAGGGACAATTTCTTCTCTTCCACCATGTAGGATAACAGGAAGGGTTTGCCTGAAATCTCCACCAAACAGAATGGTAATTCCTCCAAATGGACAATTCGGCTGATCCAGTAAGTCACGAAGAGTGCGGTCCACAGTCTCCACAGTAAAATGATGCTGAGAGGCAGCCTCATCCCAAATGATAAGAGAAGTCTCTTTGAGCAGTTGATGAATAGCATCATCCTTTTTGATACTACATGTGCTCTGCTCGTGGCAAGGGATAGGAATCTTGAAGCGTGAATGGGCAGTGCGACCGCCAGGAAGAAGCAGAGCTGCCAAACCAGTAGAGGCCACACAAAGGACAATCTTGTCTCTTGCATGAACACCAGCAGCAATGAGTTTGGTCAGATAGGTTTTTTCACATCCACCACCACTATGAAGAAAGAATGAAGATCCACGGGAGTTGAGGACACTATCCATGACAGCATCATAAAGAGTGATCTGCTGAGGATTGAGAGTAGGAAGCCCTCTATCAACATGTTCTTGTTGCTCATCTCTGTTGTAATTCCTTTGCTCAAAGATGAGCTGGTTTCCTCTATGACGACCCCAGTTGTTCTGTGGTCTAGGCATGGAAGGAAAGTCCTGCAAGCCTTTGCCATGTCTTCCAAGTTCCTGATCTATTAGGTGCAATCCATAGTCATAGGTTTGATCCTAAGTGGGTTCAACAATATGGAAAGTGCGGGTGAGTTGACGTGCAAGATCATCACATAAGTGATGCTTGGAGGCATCCCACAGTCGATGAGGATCTACAGGAGCACAATGCACCAGAATGACAATAAACAAATGGCGAAGTTGATAGCCTGTCTTGAAGTGAGCAGCCTCCTCTAAGCACAAAAGCCATTCCCTATCATCCTGTAAAAGACCATGTGCACGACAGGCCTCTTTGAAGTTTTCATGGAGATGACCATTCACAGTTTGAAGATTTTCATAGGATGTAGCATCTATTGGTGAGGAGATGTGAATTGTTCCTTATGAATATACAGTGATGATTGGTCTTACCTTTGACCACAGTAAGCAGAAGGCGCATATAAAATGCTTCACCAGCAGAGACAGGAACAGAGTACATGCGTCCAATGGCCTTGTATCTTTGACGGACTGTCCAAACAGCTTGGCTCTTGTTCCAAACAAAATGCTTGGGGAAATCCTGATAAAGATGATTGTGAGCTCCAGCTTCAATAAGCTCAGGATCCTGATTGGCTTTGAACCATCCAAGCAGTTGAGTGTCCTTGGCATTGTTGAGTACATTCTCAATCTCTTCTTCAGCCTGAAAAACCACAGATTGACGACCAGGAAGATGGACAGGCAAACAATATACGGCTGGCCACTCCATGTGCATAGGGAATTCAAAGATATTATGGCGGGCTTGAGTAGATGATATATATCTGGCATCAAGATAGGTGCGTATTTCATTCTCGCCTTCAGTAAGAACAGTGGCACGATCTGGACCCTTGTATATGTATTTGTGGATGTACTTGACAGCCTTGATAGATCTGCAGACCTCCAAGTTGATGTGGCAGTTGAATTGCACCAACAGTTCCCTTGGATGAGGAACTACAACTTTGTTGTCAAAGATATCCTGACGCTTTTGGACAGTCCTTCCATTGTCAGGGCGTGCATAATCAGGATACCCATCCTCTTTGATGATGGTCTGATTGGTAAAGGCTTTGGGAAATCGCTTTTTGCAGACATTGTTTTCCAAACACCTTTGAGGAGAGCAAGGTCCATGAAGCATATACTTGGAGACAGCAGAATGGAGTTGTGGATGGATCTGTGGATCTGGAATGTGTGCAGCAATGATGGCATCAATCTGCTGAACGGTGGAAATCTTGTCTTGTTGTTCCAAGAAGATCAAGAGGTGCATATGAGGAAGTCCACGCTTTTGATATTCAATGGTATACACAAATCCAGCCACTTCTCCAAAGTATCCATCACGGATCTTCTTCAGCAATGCTTGTTGTTTGGCATGGAAGGCGCGTGCAACCAAGTCAGGCCTATCCACAGCAGTTTGACCTAGATAACAAAGTGTGTTCAGTTTTGTTGACAATCTCTGTGTTGACATACACACCAAAAAGTAGATTTTGAGGCCAGCTTCCATTAGCAGTCATGGTAAGGAATAAGTCTGGCTTTCGGAATTCTCGACAAATGGCCAGTGAATCTTGCAGTAGCTGCTGCATGTAGCGAGGCCCACCCTTGTGAGTGGAAGGAAGAATAACACGCCCAACTTGACCCAAGTTTTGACCTTCACCACCATCATGTCGCATGCGATCCTGTAATCCTTGATAAAGATCAGCCCTGAGTTTGTTCTGATTGTTGGCAGCCCAGGTAAGGTTGCACTGCTCAATGGATGCCCAGCCATCACAGGTGAATTGTTGAAAGAGCCTGCCTCCTTTGAAGAGATTTTGTGGTTCTATCTCAGACAGACGAATGTGAAGTCGGTAGGCATACCAAAGCAATTGTGTGACCTTCTTGGAACGGTGTGGGGCATTCCCATTGCGCTGTTGCAAAGGTATGTCCAAATGCCATCCCTCTTCTCCATGTGGAAAGAAGAGCACATAATGTAATGGGAGATATGATGGATGAAGGTTACTGATCCGACATAGACCACCCCCTTGTAGGCGTAAAATGATGTCACGATGTATCCTCACATCATCTTCTGAACCATCTCCAGGAACAACAGCAGCTATTTCTTCTACAGTAGGCAAGTTGTATGTATCTTCTTGCATCGGCGGCCTGTTGTAGATGAAGTCACATGGAAATATCTGTATGCTCTTCAGGAGGTTTAGCCTAGATGGTTTTATACGTGAGTGTTTATAATATCAATTATAACTACTCACCCTCATAATTTCATAAGCTTGCTTGTAAACTGGGGCATATGGATTTACCTCCCTGAAAGCGTTATGCAGGTCCAGTAAAATGGCACCATCAAGTTGGGGGTTGCATTGCAGACGTCTATCAGTTGCTTCTTGTGGATCGTAGATATAAAGCTGAGCATAAGAAGCTTGTAATTCATCAGGTGGAATGAGAGATCCCATTAGATGGTGAAGTGCACCATGAATCTGAAAAGAAGCAGGTCCAGAACCTTGAATTGCATCATTGTCCATGTTGGTGCCCATAGAAGTAAATGCCAAAGCATTGTTGTATTGGCGAATCTTCTTCTTGAATTGTCTGCAATCCTGTGGATCATCAAACAACTCCTGAAGATCACGTGGCCACTGTTGAATGAGAGGAAGATCAACTTGGCCCTGAAGACAGCATATTCCAAAGCGAGGATTATGAACACCAGAGTTGGATAGTTTTTCTGAAATGAAATGTAAAGCATGGCAATTGGAACATTGGATATTCATGGGTCCAAGAGAGTGGAGTTCAACAGGTTCAGTATACAGTATATTCTACCACCAAGTGGGATATGACGTGGTGGTGGTGGTGGATTACAATTGCCAACTTCAGAGTCACTGGAACTGGAATCAGATGGATCTGGATCTGGATTTGGAGGAGGTAAAGGAGGTCTTGGAGATGGTGTTCTAATAGGCGGGGTAGGAGCAGGAGCAGGAACCACATGTGGAGATTGTGATCTTTGAGAAGGTATAGGTGATGGAGGTCCAGGAGAAGGTGATGGTGATGGTGATGGAGGAGGAGAATCAGGATGAGCATTATTTTGTTGTTGTCTCTGTTGATCTTGGTCATATTGTTCAGCTGAACGATGACTGTGTTCACCAAGGGCCTGAGAAAGAAGTGTTTGAGAGAGTTGTTGTACTTGTTGAATTTCATTTTGCTCCTGATTCTGCTGCTCCTGTACATTTGACAATCATTATATCATATGTAACATAGGCATTTGACAGCTATTGATGGTTGCTATGTTGCCAAAGTGTGTAATTATGTAATTGACATAATTCCAAGCAATATAAACACCCTGTATCCCACTTCAATTGACCTCACCACACCATAAAGTCCCTTCCTACCTCTATTAGAGCCATTATTGTTGTTCTCTCTGAATATGTTCTTTCTACTAGACAGATTGTATCCAAGACTGGTCTAGGGAAGTCCACTTGAGATTTGAACCAGTTTTGAGCCCTCTTGGATGAGT
>JBBPNE010000432.1:0-22127 GCA_038090735.1 Xerocomellus amylosporus | reverse complement strand
GTATGTGTTTCTGTCCACTTGGCGAATTGTGCTGACGCCTGCTCAGAGCACTGAAGAAACAGTGTCCAAACTCGTTGATCGCTCGAGAACTGGATATTCTGAGTGCCTCGATGAAGTGAGGGTGAGGTGGCGACACGTTGCGCTCCGTCTGTTTTTGCTGCCTACCAGCGTGCCTCCAATTTATGACCACGTCCGTGACCTCAGGTTTGAAACAGGTTGTGCATTCGTCTGGTCATCGGGTCCATCCAATCCGGTAGTAAACATACTCTACATCGTCATCCATGCGGCTCCTGTCGACCCTCCCATCTCCATAAGCTTCACAGACAATAGATTCTTTCGAGAGAATGGTAAGCTCTCGCTGTGACCCTTCCAAGGCACGATCCTCCGAGCCAAACACCTCTTCGACCGTGCCGGACTCGAACGTATGCGTTGGGCGGAGAGGGATCACGAGGTGAAATACAGGATCCTCGTTGGAACCGTCGGTATACGAGAGGAGAGACATGAGGCACTCGCGTATCCAGACGGCATGCTGAGCTTCGTAAACGATGTCCGCGCCAAAGATGACATCAAAGGGGGTGGAGAAGATGTCAGGTATCGCCTCTGTCGTCGAAAACGACGACCAGTCCAAAGGATGACTGTTGACGAGGACGGCGTGGTCGGTGTCGGATGGAAAATTGGCGTCAATGTTAGACTGTAGGTTGTCTAGCACGGCGGGATAAAAGTCTGTGAGGACGACGGTCGCTCGAGGATGGAGGGTCGTATTTGAGTTGGGGGGCGACGTCTGCAATAGTTTTGCTACCGTCAAGCCAACCAGCCCCGTACCTGCGCCTAGCTCGAGGATACGGAGGGGACGTTCCCGAGCAGGATCACTGCTCCTCGACCGCGTGCCTAGACCAAACCGACCGGGATGTTCTGCAACCAACTCTGCGAGCACGCATGCTCCACCCCACGTCTGTGCCCCGACGCTCCCGTAATCATGATTGTCCAAGGGGATGTCTGTCAAGGCGACGCAAATCTTTCCGGCGAGAAAGGCAAATCGGCGTTGTACTTTGCCTGCGGCGGCGACGCCAGCGCAGGTCGCGAGGAGGGAGGCAGCTTGTTCGATAAGACTGTCGGTGTCGGTGTCGATGGACCGGGCTTCGAGCTGGGCGATGAGCGCTGTGAGCCAGCGGATTGCGTAGGCGCGCTCGAAAGCGTCGGACCAGACGTCGTCGTCGTTCTCTTCTCGCCGCCGTCTGCGAGAGCCGCGTACTTGGGGACGGCAGAGCGAGCGGAGATAGTGGAGGGACTCGAAGAGCTGTGTGGCCGTGACCGTGGCGATCCCCGCGATGGGTGCGAGACGCGACGTCGGCGGTATCATCATGGACGTCGCGATCAACCCGAGCGCCTCCCAGTCCTCCACCGCGTCCGCCTTCTCCCTCGCCATCCCCTCGTCCAGTTTTCCGACGCTGTCTCAGGAGACGACGACGACGACCAGCTCGACGCTCGCAGACCCAAACTCGCCCGAGCTCTTCAAACAGAACGTGCAGCTCGCCATGGAACAGGTCGCTCGCGTGAACGCGCTTGCGCGCAATGCACTGAACGGCATGTACGTCCAGCCCCCCTCCCCGACGTTCACGCCCTGAGCTCGTCAGACAAAACGCATACCAGGCAGGCGTCAATCCAGCACAGACACGAGGTCCGCTGCCCCCCTCTGCGTATTTATTGTAACCTCAGGCTTTCCCAGTGGACTTGACAGCGCTCGATCAAGCCATGCAGGCCCTCGCCGACGTGCTCAGACAATCCGGCGTCGGCGCGTACCCGCTTCCTGCGCCCGATGCACGGAACGCGAGTCCACCGACCGAGCAAGAGCTGATCGCGGACACGACCCGCGGTGTTCAGCGGTTGTACGAAGAGTTCAAACGGATGCAGGAGAGCAGTGCGGTCGTTGCCAACCTCTTGGCTGCGCCGGAGAACTTGGGACGACCAAAGGCGTGAGTGTCGTCTCTGAAGAAGCGAACGGTGATATGTTTGCTGGTCGGGCGCGCGGTCGGTCTTTGGATGTGAGGTCCCCGTTGACATACGATTCTAATTTTTGGGCACTCGGACGAAATACAATACATTTTCATCTGTATACCGAAGCTCAGCACACGTTCTCAACGCATTTATTCTGTTGGGTATGCGGATCGCTCAAGCTCAGGCTGGCTGGGTCAGGTTGACGTAGATCGTGCCAGAGACACACAGGACCTGTGGGGGATGATCAGCGACTTCCACACCACATGCAAACGCTTGACCTCGTCAGGGTAGAGGTTCGTGCAGATCTGGTTCAAGTTGGGGTTGTTCGTGAGGAGCGTACCCGCCGGGATTTCGTACGCGTCCGCGATACCATTACAAGTGTCCCCGGACCGCGCGACGTAGGTGGTGTTGCAATCTTGGCCGGCGACACCCAGACAGATGACCTATACAGGATTCGCGTCAGTCTTGGTACAATAGCGTCGTGGGGGTGCCTCACCTCGCCGACCTGGAGGTTACTGCAGTTCGGGTTGATCCCGGTATTCACAGCTGCGAGCTGGTAGCTATAGGTCATCGAGTGAGTCGCCGATGTAGCGGTGTCGACAACCCGAGGCTTACGTGGAGACGTTGTACTTGGCAGAGATGATGTTGCAAGTATCTTTTGCAACAACGGTCGCGTTGCGGTCACAGTTGGCGGGGAGGGCGGCTTGGGCTACCCAAGAATGAGAAACAAGCGTGAGGGCAGACGTCACAGCACTACGCACCCTGGAGAACGGCCGTACCAGCGAGCGCAAGGGTGGCGAGGAGACCAAACATGTCGGGAGAGACTTTGAAGATGTACAAGGTTCGCAGACGAATGCCGGTCCCTCTGCAACATGCGACGGCTTTTATACCTTTTTGCATCCGGAGAGAATCCAGGGGTAAGACGTCCGGTGTGATGTGACGTGAATTGAGATTTCAATTGAGTAGCCCTATGACTCGAACGAGTCGAACACCGTTCCAGCGCTACATGGGAAGAACGAGAAGGCGATCAGAACACGTTGGTCGGTGATTCGCGCTGGCTATCGCAGGTCGTGCTTCGGCCCAACTTGAAAAACGCATCCAGGCACGGCGCCCAAGTGTCAAGCGTGGTAGTGGGATATACATATTCTCGACGAGAAAGTAGCGTGTCCAGCGCGCGACGAAGGCGGATCCAAGGCCCGACATTTTGCATGGGTGTTCTACAAAAAATCGGTGCTGCGTTGTTTCGGTCAGTATCGATATCACAGGGCCACCGACACACAGATGAACAGCCCGGATTGCGCTTAATAACCAAGATATCCCCTATGTCAAGCTCCCCTTTATAACTTGACCACCGGCAAGACACTGCATATCGGCAACATGGTCTCCGTCTCTCCATCATCCCATCCACCCCACACAGATGTTTTCAACTCATTCTCCCCATTCCTATCCCTATCCCATCCATTTGCACCGCCACATTCTGTATCATGGACCCTGGATACATTCTGCAAAGCTCTGCATAGTGTCCGCACAGACTCTTCGCAGTGCGGTATCCTTTCGGTCCAGCATCGCCATCGTTTCGCGGGCTATCAAGGAATGTTTGAGCATGAATTTCTAATTCTTGATGTCGTCCCGTTGGTCCCTGGAAAGAGCTTGCCTCAGAAAGACGCCTCTCATACATACATCCAAGTCGGTCGTTTCGAAGACCAGGCACACCTGTCCCTTTTCGGTCTCTGGGGCCTTGTCAGGGATGAGGTCGTCGTCATCGGACAGAAGGGTGTGCAAGGTTCCAATCAACAAGTCCCCAAGTTTGCCGGCAGTCATCTTACCACCATTTCCTGGTCAAAAGAACTTCCCAACCTCGTTGATGTCTTTGACGTCATCAACCTTTTCTCACACATGTTCCCCCGTTACAACTTCCTCACGTGCCAATGTTTTTGGCTTCCCCGCATGATCTACAGCATCTTGCGGCTCGTGTACAACCCTTTTCATGAGAACACAGAGGGGTTGGGGTGGATGCTGTTTCCCTTTCTGACACCCACCCCATCTGCTGTTCTCCTTTCGTTCTGTCGTGACAAGAAACAGTGGAGCCACTGTGCTACAGTAGGTCGGATCCGTGGCAGTGCTGAGAGGGTGAACAACCAAGAATCCGGGTAATCTTCTCAGTTTGATTCGCACTTGTGCCTTTTTATTGCATCTTGGTTACATTCGGCGCTCTCTGACTGTAACAACTTTGGCTCAGATCGGTTCCATTGTATACATTGGCCTTTGAAGGGAAAACATGACCAGACGTGGTCATACTGAACGAGTGTTGACCCCTCCGAGTCCGTGAACTAAAGGGTCATCGCATGCCTTGGTGCCGTGATCGGGCTGGTACTACCCGCTGCGACGGGGGAATACATGCTCAAATGGAGACAGCCCTCCGCCGTATGGAGAACACGACCGTTGTCGGCGTCCAGGGCCTGTCGGTTGGTGAGACCACAGAAGATTGCAGAAAGGGAACTGCATACTTGAGCGCAAAACGGACCAGTACGCACGGTAACCGGAGAGATTTGAAGCAGAGTCGGGGGTTGGAATCGGTTCCCTCCCGCGGACGATTCGGCGTACTTGATCCCAGCAAGATGCCAGTATACCAGTAGTTGGCGTTGAGATGTCGATTTGACGTGTGGTATGATAGCTGGTCAGTTGGAGTTCGTACGGAACGCTGGTAAACCGGCAGAGGAATCGGGGGTGGGCACTCCGCCATGGGGTGAAGGAGGGCCGAGGCTGGAAATAGAAAAGGAGCATCCCCGCAATCCAGACATTTTGCAAAGGTGATAAAGCAACGCCATGTCTGCCTGATGCAGTCAGAACAGAGGTTAGCGTCACGACGGTGGTAGGAACTGAAAGCAAGGGCGCGTAGTGTGACAACAATCACGTGGTCTAGTCACACCGCGTCTGTCACAAAGGGAAATCTCTACGGCATGGATTCTCACATCAATATGGTCCAACTCACTGCACCATGAAGTATCCCAAAGTCTCTGGTATGTCAAGCCCTCAAATGTATCGCCTGTACTGTATGGTGACGATGAATCCCAGGTTACGAGCTCGTTCAACAAGTCGGTGGGGGTGGTTTCTCGAGGTAGCTCCTTTCTCTCTTCCTTTGCTCATATCATCACATACCCTTCAGCGTGTTCCGAGCCGTAGACGTCGACAACCATCAAGTGGCAGCATGCAAACTGATCTACATCACCGACAAAACAACGGACAAGGACCGCAAAACGGTAGACAAGGAAATGAAGATTCACGCCGCATTAAAACATCGCAACGTGCTCGAATTCATCAGCGCCGTCGTTGTGGATCCAAAGTATAAGCACCACTACATACCGGGCATCTATATGCTCCTCGAGTTTGCTGCAGGAGGGGACTTGTTTGACAAGATCGGTGCGTGTGATGTCGAACGAGCAGTGGCGTCGTGGCATTCAAGTCTGCGACAGCTCCAGATCTAGGTACGGGCGAAGAGGTGGCGCATCTGTATTTCAAGCAGTTGGTGGATGGGATGGTACGTCTCCTCTTCCCCTGTCTTGTCGCGCCACTCACGGACCGTCGTACAGGATTTCATTCACGGACAAGGCGTGTGCCACAGAGATCTCAAACCCGAGAACCTGCTTCTCGACGCGGCTGGAACGCTCAAGATATCCGACTTTGGCCTTTCTGCCGTCTACAAACAAAAGGAGACCGGGAAGACCCGGCTTCTGAACGAGCGCTGTGGCAGTTTACCCTATATTGCACCTGAGGTGTGTGTGGCTACGTTTCGCGCCTGGACGTGCGTGCTCACGGGAGCTACAATGGTAGCTGAATTTTGGGGTACCGTATCAAGCAGAGCCTATCGATATATGGGGCATGGGTGTCATCCTGTTCGCACTTCTCGGTGGGAGTACGTGTCGCCCGCGTCGACTGTTGGGATGTTTCTGACCCCTTGTTCAGATACCCCATGGGATGAGCCAACCGAGCGCAGTCAAGAATTTTGCAGATACCTCTCTGGAGAGATATTCAACGAAGAACCCTGGACCAAATTTAGCACAAACGCGCTCTGTACGTCGACTCTCCACTTTCTATGGCGGCGACCAAAACATTTGTATAGCTCTGATTTGTGGCATGTTAACCGTGGAATCCGAAAAGCGCACGACCATGTCCGAAATCTACGCACATCCTTGGTTTGCAAGGTAAGTAGGAACAGTGATGCGGAAGCCACCGTTCACTCCCATTAGACCGAGCCAACTTGCTACGCGGGGCGTGCATGCATTGGCCGAACAACTCACCCAATCCTTGCGCGACAATGGCGATCTCATGTACGCCGATCCCGACGTCTCGGGCGCTAGGTAACTGCCACCACCGCTCCGATAAAGCGCTGGTCGACCTGACCTGCCTTGCAAGTTCACACAAGGACGCTGACGGCGACGAAATCATGTCCTCTCCCCAATCCCAATCCCAATTCACGCAATCACTCCTCCTATTCGTAAGTCCCCCCCCCCACTCGACGATTTCCTCACTCGCTCGGCGCCAGTCCCAAACACAGAACGGCCGACGGTACACCCCACAGCTCACCCGCTTCTACACCGCGATCGGACCCGGTATCCTCGTCGACCTCGTCAAGGAAAGCCTCGACACGCTCGGCGTCAAACACAAGGACGCCCCCGTCATCGCGGGGTCGAGGGCGGTGCACCGACTTCGGGTGGGCGGGTACGACAAGCGCAAGATCATGTTCAAGGGGTGGATCGAGCTGGAGGTGTTCAGTCGGATGCAGGTCTCGGGGGCGTTTTGCGTGATGCAGCGGGACGTGGTGCGTTCGTCGTGCTCGGGATTGGCGTCGTGTGTTGGGCTGACGCGATCTCCCTTTTTCTTTTCTTTCGGGAAAGGGCAATCCGATTTCTTGGAGGCAGTTTTGGAAGGAGTTGATTCTTTCGCCGGCGGTGTCTCCTCATGTCTTGCGAAAGTAAAGGGCAGGCGATGTCAACCACATAATCTAAGAATACAGAATTGGATTGTCTTTTTGATTGCGGTTATGGCATGTCGGTCAAATCCACGAGATATCGATGTCCTCGACCAGACAATCGTAAAGGACCGCCAGTTCCAATGGCAAGGCCTTGAGGTCCATTGACTTGCTATCAGCCTGAATCAAGGCATACTAACTATGATGACTTTGGCTTGTAAGATGCTTGTGGATTACAACCGTAACACCGAGATTACACAGTACACTGAATACAGATGATAAAAAGATATCGAGCCAATAAGAAAATACAAATGAAACAAGCCTTCTACACTTCTTGACTGACACCCTCCTTCTTTCCTTTGCTGTAACGGATATCAGGCACGTATGCAATCTAGTAGTCCGAGTAAACAGACCTTGCTTTGCTGGGTAAGAGCTCGGGGTTGATGAATGGGACGACGCCACCCTGGGATATGACCACGTCACCGAGAAGTTTGTTCAATCTAACAATGCTGAGTAAAAATCCTTATATCGGAACCCAACACATACTCTTCGTCATTTCTGATGGCGAGCTGGAGGTGGCGTGGAACAATACGTATTTTCTGAAGAACTTTGAGCGCCAACATGGAACATCGACGCCCTTCCCACACATACCTTGTTGTCACGCGCGGCATTCCCAGCAAGCTCAAGAATCTCAGCAGCAAGGTACTCCAGGACTGCCGCAAGGTACACTAACAATGTATATGAATCACTGACGAATGAATCGTGGAATAGGATGCGCGCATACCTGGTGCGCCGGCGCCCACACGCTGGGCGTAGTTGCCCTTCTTCAACAGACGATGTACACGGCCGACTGGGAATTGGAGACCGGCCCTGGCAGATCGGGACTGTGACTTGCCCTCAGCACCGGCCTTGCCACCAGACTTTCCAGCTTTTCCTGTAGATCCCGCGAGCTGAGATTAGGGGTCGGCCAAAGACGCTTATCTCGCAAAGTGCGCACCTTTTCCAGACTGAAAGGCGACCATGTAAGACGCGCGATCATCGAAGCAAGAAAGAGCGTTGACGAACCATGTGTGTATTGTACAGATATACAAGAACGAGTGGTAGAGAGTGGACGGTGGTGGTGGTGGTAAGCGGTCAAGAACGGTTCGGTCAACAAAGTATGCGCGACCCGCGTCATATATATAAGGGTCACGTGATACATACCGGTTTTGCAAACCCCTGTTTCGTGCACTTCTATTGCCTTTTTGGTGTCTCGGTGCGCAGCCGGAACGCTCAAACTATCGTCACTGCCATCCTACTAGGACAAATGTCGGACGTCCCATCAGCAACGGCTACAATGACCCGGCGACGTACACGGCAAAGGAGAAAAAAGATATAGACGTGGACCGAAGGGCAAGCTGCTATCCTGGGTCGATCTTGGTGTACGAGCAGGGTGACGGTGTTTGCGGACAACGTCGAACGAGTCCAGCAGACGTTCGCGTACGTCATGAATATGAATAAACGCGCCGAAAGGTGTGCAATACACTCATTTAAAATATCAAACCAAAATTCTCCCGGGGAACGCTGATACAAGGCGTAGACCATATCCTAGGCAGATACTACATAGTCGCATTCAACACCACCCTAGCAATCACTGAAGTAGAAATCATTTCGACGCGATCATACCAAACTGGACAACATAAGAGAAGTAATCAACTTGATGCAGTCATTGTGTAAAACGTGTCAGAAAGGGCCATCACCAGCAATACGGTACAAAAAAGAAGATTCATTGACTCGGAAGATACATCGTATGAGACGCGAAAACGAATATACGAAGAGGACTCTTGTTTCGCGCGTTCACAACCCACCCGATGATCGAGTTAACCCAGCGGTGGTGACCTGGCGTAATGGGCAAGTCGTTGATGTCTTTGAAGATGATCTTCTTGCCCCCCTTCGACAAGATCCACCGTCACGAATGTATGTATCATTTGAAACCATGCATTGAGGACCGAGGTGCCGCTCACGTAAATTAGAACGATCCTGGGCGCACAGCCGCTCACTGAAGCCAACCCCTTCGTTGTCGCGGGCATCGGTAGTAGTGGATAGTATGCATGATGTCAACGCGGCCGCCCGGGCAGCAGCGACGCTCGTGTGTGGGATGAGGGGGCTATTGGGAGGCGCGACCGATGGCGATTATCTTGGACGTATCACGCATGAGCGCTGCAAGGCAGTGGGCGAATTAGCACGGGCGCGCTCGTACGTTGGCTGCAATGGCGTGCACGCACCGATGGGCCCACCGTTTTGACACCCAGCAACGATGAAGTCGTTCAGGTCGGGGAGTTTCCCTGGTATTGAATAGAGTTGTAGACGTCGGGTAGAAGACGTTTCCTTCTGGCATTGCTTCCCAAGTAGTGGTCGGGTGTTCGACAGCGGTGTCCATCGTGTCGATTCGTGTGGTTCGAGGATGTGGATGGCGACTCGTTCCAGTATTCCCAAGTGATGCACTTGAGAGAATCCCTGGAACTCAGGGTGAAGCCCAAACGCGCCAGTAGTTCGAGTACGCGAGAATTGTCTTTGCTCGAGTGGCTGTGACTCGGGCCGCGGCACCTCTCTCTTCCGTTCTCTCGCTAGTCACCACTGGGCCCTTATTGAATGTCCGTGCAGCGTCGGGTCAGGCTACTGCTTAGACATGGCACGCCATTCACTCGCTGGAAATCGTCGTCATCGTCGGGTATAGATAACAAGGACACTAATGATGCACCTCTTCCTTTGTTGCAGCGGCCACTTGGCGTCAAGGACCGGCCGGTAGCACACAACAAAACATGGGATGATACGAAGAAGGAGCTGATGGACCAGGAAGCGCGTCTCCAACAACGACAACATCTGTGAGTCTCCTTTCGCGCGGTCGTTGCTCGTGTTCACCCCTCCCAGAATACAAGAAGCCGGCAAAGGGTACTTTACGGATCTGAATGCTACCCGGAGGCACGGAGGCAAGACATGGATAGCACCCAATGTCATGGTCCGGGAGGACGTGAGTGCCGTGCATCTTGTCTGTATCCCGTTGAGCACTCTCCGTAGAAAGCACTGCATTTCCCAAACATTTCCGGTTCTCGCTTAGACACTCGCGCTCAGACACACACCACCGATATTTGTCACGGTCGCGTTTCTGTAATCGCGATGCTGTCCACCAGGATGTCAGAGGTACTTTGTGACATTTGTGCCCACGACGTGATGACTGATCAGCCTCAGGTTCACGTCGACGGGTTCGTCTCGCCGACGAACGCGCGGTATTTGTCCAACCCGCTATACCAATATCTGCAGATCAACCTGCAAGAAAATCTTCTCAAGTCGTGGCTCGTGTCTCTGTTCCTGTCGTCCATCACAAAGACGGTACCCAAGGAACTGCACCCCACGTATCTGGTGTCCAGTCAAAGCGTCGAGCTTGTCCGCGAGCCTCTGGGCATGACGAACAAGCACGTCGGGTACGTATACCTGGTGGACGAGAACCTCAAGGTTCGGTGGGCGGGGTGTGCAGACGCGAAAGCTGAGGAGACGCGGGCACTAGAGACGTGTACGGGTGTCTTATTGAGCCGACTCGAGAAGGCTGTATCATAGCTCCTACTAGTCGTTGTTTGTTCGTGTTGGCTACGTGTCTCCCAGAAAATACACTCAACCCGTCCATCGACATTGCACCGTACAATGGCCTCTCCCGCGCAACAGTTGCCTCCAGGCTGGGCTGCAGAATGGTACAGTCCGCGTCTTTCTCCATTTCCAGCTCACTCAAAATTTGCAGGGATGCGACGAACCAGCGATATCTCTTCATCGGTCAGCCTTGTTCAACACCCTGCTTGCACCGTGTCCTGATTCTGTCCTTGAACAGAGACGGCGACCGGAAGATCGCAGTGGGAACCTCCTGCTCAGGTCCCAACCGCGCCCATAGACGTACGCGGTCCCTCGGTCTCTCCTCCTCCGCTCCACGGGCACGGCAAGCGTCGCCAGTACGCTGCCGGCCAGACACAAGCTTACTATGGCGCGGGCGACGTCCTCCCCGATCCCGCCTACGGTGCTGTTGGAGTCCAGCAACAGCCAGCGCCTAGTGCCCAGCTTTTCACCCCCGGCCTAGCAGCCGAGCAGGGTTTCGCCGGACACCAACAGCCACCATATCATCCGCCGCCTCCGCAAGAGCCCCAGTACATCAATACCCCCGGATTCGGACAGGAGCCTGTTTATTATCCCCCCACGGCTCCCATCAACCAGTTGGCGGATCAGTTCAGTCAGATGGGCATGGGGCAAAAACCCCTACAGCTCTACACGACCAATCTATTGACGTCTCCACCCGACCCGCGCGAGCTGAGTCGTCCGCCTCCAGAGATTCGGTTGCCGCCCAATTCGTGCATCACCACGTCGCCTTACGCCAACGCCGAGTACAGCTACCAGCGGTGTACCCTGAATGCCATCCCGACCACGTCTTCTCTCCTCAACAAGTCAAAGATACCGCTTGGGCTCGTGATCACTCCGTACCGTACAGTGAGAGAGGGTGACCAGCCCGTGCCTTTGGTCACCGACACGGTGATCGCGCGCTGTAGACGTTGCAGAACATACATCAACCCATACGTTCAGTTCATTGACGGTGGAAACCGGTGCGTCGCTTGCAATATTCTCTTTCAAGGCTTGATTTCATTTGTCAAGCTGGCGGTGCTGCATGTGCAACATGTCGAACGAGGTACCTCAGCTCTTTGATTGGGATCAGGCTCGCAACCAGCCCGGTGATCGATGGGCTCGTGAAGAGTTAAATCATTCCGCTGTGGAGTTTGTTGCTCCGACAGAGTACATGGTTCGGCCACCCCAGCCAGCAGTGTATATCTTCCTCATTGACGTCAGTCATGCGGCCGTCCAGTCAGGTGAGGGATCATGCCTTTCATTAGATGGCGTGGTTTGATGTTTTTTTTTGTGTTCAGGTATGGTCGCGACTGCGACGCGTACCATCTTGGAGAACCTGGACCGCATACCTAACGAGGACGACCGCACCAAGGTGGCATTCGTCGCGTTCGACACGTCGTTGTATTTCTTCTCGATGCCCGTGAGTTTTCGTTGACCCTGGTCGACTATTGGTCTCAATCGTATCCCATACAGCCCGGCACGGCTGATTCATCTATGCTGGTCGTCTCCGATGTCGATGACGTTTTTTTGCCCAAACCGACCGATCTCCTTGTCAACTTGGCAGAAGCGAAAGCGTCACTGGAATCTCTCCTCGGAAGAATCAATGATATGTTCCAGGACAACCACACTGTTGGCAGTGCCCTTGGTCCTGCCCTTCAAGCAGGTTTCAAGTTGATGGTATGTATATCCGCTATTCTGTCTCTCTTTTCCTGACGACACTGCAGGCCCCAATTGGTGGAAAAATCATTGTATTGTCTGCTTCCCTACCTAGCATCGGTGCGGGCGCTCTCAAAAACCGAGAGGACCCAAAGATTCTTGGTACTTCCAAGGTATGAGTTATGGCCTAATCGAACGACAAGATTCTCATTCCATAGCAAGGAGTCCGCACTGCTTCAAGCAGCATCTCCGTTCTACAAGACGTTTGCTATCGAATGTTCGCGTGCGCAAGTTTCTGTGGACATGTTCCTCTTCAGCTCGGCGTACCAAGATGTAGCTAGCCTTGGCACGCGCTTCCATCATTAAATGAGCTATTTCCGAACTTACTTGTGTTGCAGCGTATCTCCCCCATTACACTTCTGGCCAGACGTTCTTTTACCCTGCATTCAATGCCTCGCGCACCGAAGATGCCATCAAGTTCGCACACGAATTCGGCGAAGTGCTTGCGATGCCGATCATGCTTGAAGCCGTTATGCGTGTTCGCGCTTCAAAAGGTAAACTGAATTCCTATCTTTTTACCCTGTAATTTACCCCTTTGATGCCAGGTTTGCGGATGGCGTCGTTCCACGGAAACTTTTTTGTCAGATCTACGGATCTCCTCGCAATGCCGGCTGTGCCCACCGATCAATCGTATGTCATTGAAATCCAGATTGAAGATACCATCACCGCACCGTTCGTCGTCCTGCAGACTGCCGTTCTGCACACGACATGCTATGGCGAGCGCCGCATTCGTGTCGTCACACTCGCACTCCCAACGACGAGCAGTCTATCGGAAGTGTTTGCTTCCGCGGATCAGGTGGCTATCGCGACGCTGTTGGCAAACAAGGCCGTGGAGCGATCGCTCACGCACAAGCTGGAGGACAGCAGAGATGCGACCCTGCAACGCATGGTGGATATACTCTCGTCGTACAAGAGTAGTATGACGGCTGCTGGTGCAGGTGCCAGTGCACAGTTGGCTATTTCCGAGAACCTGAAGATGCTCCCTGTATTGGTTCTCGGGCTGCTGAAAAACGTAGAATTTCCGCTGGTTTTGTACCGTTGGACTCGTGATGCTGATATGTGGTGTTGCTGTTTTGCTAGGTCGGTGTTCGTCAAAGCGCTCAAATTCCTCCCGATCTTAGAGCATATGCTCAAGCGCTGCTTACTTCATTGCCGTCCCAAACACTCATTCCCTACATCCACCCCACGTTCTATTCGCTACATAACATGGCTCCCGAGGTGCGCTCGTTCTGCATTACTTTATGGTTCACACTGATTTATAGTGCAGGCGGGCACTGTTGGGGAGGACGGTATTATTATGCCAGCACCACTGCCTTTGACTTCGGAGCGCCTCGAACGACATGGTCTCTTCCTTATAGAGGATGGCCAGACGATCTTCTTGTGGGTTGGTCGCGATGCGGTGCCGCAGCTCATCTTGGATGTGTTCAATCTTCCTAGCTACGAGGTCTTGCGTGGCGGCAAAGTGAGCGTCATTTTACTTGGCTGACGGTGTGATGCCCATTCAACTTTACCCAGACGACACTTCCGATTCTCGACAATCCGTTCTCGCAACGCGTTAATGCCGTCATCCAAAAAACGCGAGAGCTGCGCAGGGGGGTGTACTATCCCCATCTGTATGTCGTCAAGGAGGACGGCGAGCCGCCATTGCGGTTGTGGGCACTGAGCTGTCTCATTCAAGACCGTGCGGACGTGTTGCCGAGTTATCAGCAATTTATCAACCAGCTCAAGGACAAGGTCAATGGGGCCAACAATTATTGAGCGCTGGGGGAGAGGGTATGTAGAGCGAGAGCCGAGCGTTGATAATCCAAAGTTGTCGTCGTTGTTTTTTCTTTGTTTTTCGTGGCATTTCATTTCACCTTTTTTCAATGGCTTCAATGTGAAGACGGGGTAATGTTGACGGATCATTCGAGGATGTTTCCACCGTGACTGTCTCTTCCAGGTCGCTATTAGCCTCGAGGCCATGTTCAGAGCGCATCTCAAGATGGTTGAGTTCATGTGGGGGCGATAAATTCGTCGGGTTTGAGGCATGCAGACCATGGTGCCAGGTTTCCACAGACGGCGGTGCCAACACCCAATGACTCGACCCTGTGATCGCTGATGGTCTACTTTTTGCGCAGGGTTTTGGATACACTCGAGCACGCATCTCACCTCAAGGCCTCGACCTTCGTTAGCGCGATGGTGATGATAACGAGGTGGTCCATTTCAACCGAGATACAGCACGCTCGTTTTGGTCAGTGGTTGGCGGCATGCGGCATGCATCATGCACCAGTGCTTACTGTAATTCAACCGTTCAATTTGGGCGGTCCAGCAACTGAGCTAGATGTAATTGACTGCTTGATGACTCTTTAATTCAGCAGCAGAGGCACTTGCAAATGGAGATCCTGTTTTCTCGGATGCTCGTTCCGACATCACATATATTCAGGGGCCTTCTTCTTCAGTGTTCGGAGAAACCTCGGAACAGAAGAAAGCGCAAACATCTCATTCAAGGACGTACGGAAGAGGCACTTGCAAATGGAGATCGATCCTCTTTTCTCGGATATCCTGCTTGTTCCGACACCACACATATTCCATCAGGAATCCTCTTCTTCAGTGTTCGGAGAAACCTCGGAACGGAAATTCAAGGACGTACGCCAGGAACTATCGTGACTCGTGAGGCACAGAGTCCTATCAATATCAAATTCTGTCATTCATGTCCGTGACCAAAAGTGGCTAAACATGGTAAATGTCACGCATGACCATGGGCTCGCAGAGAACAAGCTGTGTCACATCTATCTTGCAACGTCGCCACCCTCAGGCTCTTGGTTGCCACATCGGGCGGGACATCTTGTTTCAAGCATAACCCAGTCGCCGCGAAACCTTTCAACTGCCCAAGCCGCTTGAGCCCAACATCCAGACCATGTTTAACCTCCTAGTAATTCGACCCTATCTATTCTACTTTTTCTACTTTTAACTTTTACATACAGACGATGGACATATGACCCGTCAGACGTCCACAGCTACCAGGCACCTTGGCCAGGGTGTTTCCCACTCCCCTCCCAGTACCGTTATCAATTTATCAGACGGACCTCATTCGGGCTGGCACATCCGAAACGTGTATAAAGATCGTCGATTTTCTGCGAGAGCGATCAACTCGCTGCAAGAATCATCTCGTCAAGCATGCAAACCACCAGTGTTTCCACAGAAGGCGGTGCAAATCCACGACACCCAACGGCCCGATCCAGCGACGACGTTGAGTTGAGCAACTTTGCACGCAACGTGTCTGTGGGCGATCCCATCGTGATCAAGTCAGCTACCCACACGGGTGCGACAGACGACACCGTGGTTCAGACCAAGGCACAGCGCCTCCGCGCACGCATCCAGTTCGCGACCCTCTGCTGGACGCTATACCTCGCGGGTTGGAACGACGGGTCGACGGGTCCGTTGTTGCCACGGATACAAAAAGTCTACAACGTGGGTGTCTTCGCGATTGTGCTGGGGGACTCATCGGGCGCTGACATGTACACGCGGATAGGTCAATTTTATGGTGGTATCCCTCATTTTCGTGTTTTCTTTCATCGTGGGTGTCATCTCGACCACTTCCGTCGGTGTCGCGGCGTGTGAGAATTCGGATGTTGATGGCATCGAAAGGGATGTTTGACAGGCGCGTTCTCGAACGTGATGTTGAACAAACGGTATGGGTTCGGCAAGGTCGGTTTACATCGCTCCGACGGTGGTCTTGGGATGCTGACACGCAGAATCTCGCACGATAGGTCATCGTACTCGGTGCGTGATCTATGCTTGGAGGTTCTCTCTTCCTACCAGGAAGCAAAAGGAATGACCGTGTTACTATCCAGGATCTGTTCTTCGAGTGATTGGGTATACCATCGAGGCTGCCGCCTTGCCCTTTCCAGTATTCGTGCTGGGGTATGCCATCAATGGCGTCGGTATGTCATTGCAGGTTTGTTCATCGCGCCGGCTCGTTTCTGCTGTTGCTAGACTCCCTTCCAGGACGCTCAGGCGAATGGTTTCGTAGCTAGCCTCAAGGACAATCCAGAAACTAAGATGGGTATCTTGCACGCAGTACGTTTATACGTTCGTTCCTCCTTACATCGAACACGGCTGAATCAGCCTAGGCTTATGGTATGGGTGTCGTGCGTTGCGTCTACGGGGTACTCACGCTTCGAACGTTGAAGGGGCTGGAGCGCTGTCGTCTCCGCTCGTTGCAACACAATTTGCCCAACTTCCACGCTGGTCTTTCCATTATCTCGTGTCGCTGGGTATCGCATTAATCAACACCGTCCTCTTGATTACAGTTTTTCGCTTCAAGAGCCAGGATGGTCTGCTCCTACCATACCTCGCTTGTATTCGACGCTCACTTTGCTCAAAGAGTGCTTGGCACAGATCGGGCAGCCCACAGGGGAGCAGAACGAGGGTGAAAAGAATCACTTTAGACAGATATTTACATCGAAGGATGTGCAGCTCCTTGCGGTCTTCAGCCTTGTCTATGTCGGCATCGAGGTTACCCTCGGAGGTATGTCTGTTGTCTCTCTATACTGTGCCGGATTCACGACAATGTTCAGGCTGGATTGTCACGTACATCATCGACGTCCGTGGTGGTGGCCCATCGTCTGGGTATATATCATCCGGATTTTTCGGCGGTATGTCGTATCTAGGAAGGGCCTAGCTACATCGCACCTAAACGTCAATGAACAGGTCTGATGACGGGTCGCGTTGCCTTGTTATGGCTCAACCAGAAGGTATGTCCTCTGTACCTGTTACTTTACCGTCATTCCCCAACCCTGTTAGGTAGGAGAACAGAGGGTTCTGTTCATTTACGCTCTTCTCGCCATTGGATTAGAGTTGGTCGTCTGGTTAGTACCATCGTTGATCGGTGGTGCCGTGTCTGTTTCGATCATCGGTGTCCTATTGGGACCGATGTATCCGATCACGATGAACCACGCTGGACGCGTGTTACCAGCTTGGCTGCTGACTGGTACGTCCCTCGTCGAACTCTCTGAACCAAGACGCTGGTACTGACGCGCGTGCGGCAGGTTCAATTGGATGGATCGCTGGTTTTGGTCAAGCGGGCTCAGCGCTGTTGCCGTTCATGACGGGCGCGATCGCGTCGAAGACGGGCATCAGCTCCTTGCAGCCCTTGTGAGTGTGATCGCCTCTATTGGAAGGACCAGTCTCACATGTCGTGTATAGGTTAGTAGCCATGATGGCGTTCATGATGGTCCTCTGGGCGCTCGTTCCCGGCAAGGGTTCACGGCGCAAGGATTGATAGCAACCTTCCTGACCTCGCCAATCACATGGAATCCAGACATGTCTAATACAACAAACTATAATGATATATTACAGTGGCCGTCACAAACACTCCACACGTCAGATGAACTACGGTCCGCCATCCATCCACAGTTTAAAACCAACCACTTCACCCGACCTCCACCACCCATCGGAGAGGAACAGGCAGACTCCAACTAGTGTGTTGTGAATTGATGCGCCAACGGCTGCTGGCTAAGCTATGTACACCGCCGCCTCTGGCTCGAACCGAAGGCCTTCTACTCCTCCAGGCCCAAATCCACATGTTCCAAGGTCGGTATCAACGCCACATACTCTGCCGGACCCTCCTTGGACGACGCCTGTCCACCATGAATCTTGAGCGTCTCGAGTGGACACCGCGACCTTGCCACAAACTCCCTGAACTCATTCTGCCGCCACGTGATCGGACTGATGTACGAATCCCTAATCTTGAGGTGCCTCAGCGCGGGCAGAGTGAGCGCGTCCAGGAAGAAGCCAGTCCCCCGCAGTACTCTGACGTCGAGCGAGCTGAGGTTGGAGTGCGTGAGCTTGCGTGCCACATACGTCGCCGCGTCTTCCGGCGAGATGTCGACGGAAGAAAAGGCAAAGTCTTGGAGGTGCGGACAGAGCGCGAGGAGGGTGAGCACGACCGGGCCTTCGATCTCGAGGTTCAGTAAATGCTTTCTACCGAGCGTGAACCGCAGCTGCGTGAGATGCGTCCAGTAGTGCTCGAACGCGGACCGCACACCCGCGCTGAACACTATCCTGCTCAGGGTGAGGCTGCGCAGCCGCGGGTCGGGCTGCACGATCGCGATCTCTGGGTCCTCGGGATGGTTACTCTTGAGCGTGAGGTGCTCAAGTATGGGCACGTCCTTGAGCAACAGATTTGGCACGGTGGCTTTGTCAAAGATGACGTGGAGCCGTACGGTGCGGCTTGTGTAGGGCTGCAGGAGCTCCGTCACTTCGTCCCACCACACCGGGTTCTGGCGCGGCTGACGCGTGTCGACGGCGAGCAAGAGCGGACGGGCTCTCGCACGGGCAAGCCAGTCGTGGTAAACGAACAGGCCCTGCTTCTGCCCCCTCAGGCTCGCCCGGACCGACAGCGAGCACCAGAGCCTCGGGGTCCCAAGTGCCACCTTTCGCCACCCGCTGCAGACACCCGTGAGCAACAATGGCGCGGTCTTTGTTTTCGGTTTGATGTACGTCTCGGGGGGCAAACACCGCACGAAGATCTCACTCAGGATCTCCGGGGGTAAGCGCCGGATGCAGGAGACGAAGCCCTGGTGGGCTCGGATCGAGGCGAGGATCTGGTCGCGCTTGTCGAGGAACTGTTGGTGGACGTCGCGGACGCGCTTCATGATCGATTCTACGACGGCGAGTTCGGCGGCCACGTCGAGGAGCTGGACTTGGCTCTGACGGAGGATTTCGGTGATCGCGTGCACATCTTGTCCGGACGCGGCGTAGTTGGTGTTGCTGTACTTTGAGTAGGGCGTGTCGAACTGTGCTCGTCCGAGTCATCGTATCGACGGCATTGAAAGCAAGGGAAAAGGACATACGTTTGCGCTCGTATCGGGGGGCTACAGTACATGTCAACAAGAGTCGAGAGAACGAGGAGGGAAGGAAACGAAAAAGGGTTGACATTTGACTCGGCTACACATCGCAGAGTCACAGGCATCATGATGGATACTCACCAGCGCTTGAAGAAGCTCATCGACCGACATGGTTGGATGTCGACTCGCAGGGCTCCCGACACGATCATGGGTCTCCATGGTGTACTACTGCGTCTGTGGGAGAAGGGAGATCGGATTCATCGGAGTGGGAACACAACTGGAACAGCATTGACAGCATTGACATTTCCAGATGCGGCCGCGGCGGTTTAGTTCGGTTCGGTTTTCCATATTTTAGCCGCGGTTACCCAGTTGAGCGTGTAGTGCAGTCAATAAGTACGTCGGGCAGCCGGGCAGTTAGTTCTCCAACACGCTCAGTGCATGTTGTGCGCCCGGGCGCTCCGAGTCGGCCAAAACAAAGGCAACGATAGTACACAGGTTCTATCACACCCCGGGCCACACACCGCGTGGACTTTGTGTTCAGCGAGAACCCAATTCACTCAGATCGCAAGGCTGCCCGCATCCTCCAACAAACTACCCTTTTGTTTTTGTTCTGTTGGAACCGCCGTTCTTCGCATTCGATTGCCAATGCCTATCACTGCAGGATGTAGGGGAAGCGAGATGGAACGTCGTCACGAGGTTCTCAGCTCGAGTCGAACGCGCAGCACGTCGGACCGCGCTGAACGCGACCTGCCTAGATCGACCACCGACCGCCTCGGTCGGGGACTGGCCCTTCCAGTTTCTCGACTCGCTGATGTCCCCTCCAAGTGTATAATGTATATGTCAGCAGCAAAAAAAAAACATGCACGAATCGATACAAACTGGTAACCCGAGGCCTAGTGCCCGCCGGATATCGTTTAGTATGATCTGTAAATCGAGGGTGATAAAAAAGTGTGGACGGGCCCAACGTCCCAATGCACCGAGGTTAACTCATCCCATCCGTCGAATAGCTTGCATCAGCGCACCCACGTCGATCGGTACCTCGTCGTTTCCTTCCCCAGGTGGTACGACCGGAGGAAGCGCGTCGGCGCCATATTGCCTACCACACAATCACAAAATCGGTCAGACAACGACACGGCACCCAAAACAAAAACACCACTCACCGTGCCTCCCGCCACGCCACGTACCGCACGTCCAGCGCCCCGACCGACACGGCCGCGTCCCGCAAAAACACTCCCGGAGGAAACATCTCCATCACCGTCGCACGCGCCGACGGCGGGACGTACACGCTATCCGCCATGTGATCCCCATACACCCCAATCACGACCTACAATCACGGTCAGACACAGACATCACCACACCATCCATCGCTCACCGTAGATTGCGCGATCGCACGCATGCGTTCCGCCCACGACGCCCCCGCCGACACGACATGCACCTCATACCCCGTGCTCCCCGCGAGCTCCCCAAGCCCCCGAACCAGCGCCACATGGTCCCCCGCCCTCAACTTTGCCCCGCCCACCGCGTCCTGGCGCGACAAGTACGTCACGACCGTCTTGGGCTTGGACAACCACCCCACTTTCGGCGCCTCCTCGGGCACGCCCAAATACCCCGCAACGCTCCGCCGAATCGGCTCCCACCACCCCTTGGACGCCTTCAGCTCGACCAACGGGACCGCAAACGGGGGCACGTCGGCCCGCGCACGCCGCGCTGCGCCCTGATCCGCCACGACCGCGCGTTTCAAGAGGAACGGGGCGTGCAGGAACGCATAGTCGGCCCAGTCTTCGGCGTACATACGCCCGAGCGTCGGAAAAGCGGCCTTGGCGAGCAATGGGTGGAACCCGCTCGGTGAGCGTCGGCGTGGGACGATAGGCCCGTTCCGATCGGGTGGCTCGCCCATAAAGGTGGGTAGGTTGGGATACAACACGCGGCGGGGCGGCGGGAGGGTCAGTGCGTCGGGCGAGAGGGACGTGGCGAGCGCGCTGTATGTGCGCCAGAGGGAAAAGAGGGTGTAGTTGCCTGTGTGTGGGGGTGAGCAAAGAACGGTGCGGGGATGGGCAAGAACGGACTCGGGGATGTGTCTGTGACGAGCCAGCTCACGCCGTGAATGCTGTGTGTGCGATATGAGAGCGCATGAATAAGAGATAGATAAGAGACACGCACAGACCACCAAACGGTCCCAACGTCTCCCTCGCCTGGGTGCTCGAGAGTATCTGCCAATCAGAGGGTCTCGGAACCGCCTGCGAGTCTTCGCCAGACGACGCGATAGAGCCGAGTGGGGGAAAAGACGGGTCGTCCGTGACGACGAACAGCGTGCCGTTGAGCATGAACACATTGTCCATGATCGTATACCCTACACCACGTCAGAACGACCACACCACAGAGACGGCGCCGCGCACCTGGAACATGCTTCAAGACTGTCGTCCTCGGAATCTCGTCGGCCCAGTCCAGGATCCCATCGTTGACGCCTACGGACCCAAAGATGTGCGGATGGAATGACACCTCGGCAGGATCACTGGGTCCCTTGTCGAGGGGGTGCTTTTGAGCATTTTCGGCGACCAGTTGTTCTTGTCGTGTCCAGTTTCCGTAGATAACCTCGTCCCAATCTACGCTGCTCGTGTTCTTGCTGGACGTCGCCCATTCGCCAGTGCTCGTAAACGAGGTTTCGAGGTTGTAGAAAAGAACAAAGGTGGTGAGGGAGAAGAGGACAAGAGAGACCTCTCGACGACTCGGTGGTGAGTGCCACGGCATGAAAAACGTATTCAACAAACACAAGTCAACTAGTCGTTCCTACTCTTCTAATTAGCGCTAATGATGGAACAGGTCGTACACTTCTCCGGCGTTTGACAGCGACGCAATATCCAACGTCGTCATCCGCTTCTTGCCCTTTGTATCCTCTGCCCAATTCTCATAAAAGTTGGTCTCGTCCTTGTGCGAGAGATAATCCTCGCCGTCGGGCCTCACGACGAGCCGACCAGGTC